>JAJOOR010018342.1:0-20916 GCA_036250505.1 Solanum acaule | reverse complement strand
TGTTATTTCATCCTTAAGTGTGAAGATAATATATGCATGAAAAGCTCATCGGTTATTGGCATAAATTATTTTTGGGAGGGTTTTTCCGTCATAAGTTGAAACTCCGTGCCATATCAATTTTGACATCACATAAATGTTTAAATGGACAAGATGCACATCCTTATCTATTTTTTTTCCTTTATGAACATAATCCCTCTATTAAACTACAATCAATATGGCCATAGTAAATCTCTTTTAAATGTCGCAAGTATTTAAGTAGTTTTTCTTGCTTAGGTGGTAGTATCCTTTCGAAAGGGTCGTTACAGGCCAAACCTATTTTTACAACTCTAGATATGAATATCTCTAGGCTCATGACTCATGCTCAGTAGGTTGAGGGAGATAAGCTTAAGGAAATAGCTAAGGACAATAAGAAAGCTAGAACATGGAACTATCAATACTCTCAGCAGAAATTGGGTGGTGGAAATCACTCAGAGTTTCGACAGGATCATAATAGTAGGGCACCAGGCTCTAACTCTCAGGGGAGTGTTTCAGGAAATAGGACCTACCCATATTATCCAAAGTGTGGTAAGAACCATCCTGGCGAGTGTCTTGTAGGAAAGGAATGATGCTTTGGGTGTGGTCAGTCTGGTCATAGGGTAAAGAATTGCCTTCTGCATGGCAGGGGCAAAGAGGTAATGATAGTAGGGATCAGTCTACAGTCCCAAAAGCACCAGCAGGTCGCCCAACTCACCAGGGTGTGTCATCTGGTACATCAGGCGGTTAGCGCCAGGGCAGGTTCTATGCTCTCCATGCTCACCAGGACCAGGAAGATTCTCTTGTTGTGGTCACTGGTACGCTACGAGTCTTTCTTTAGATGTTTTTGCATTGTTAGATCCAGGGGATACTCTTTATTTTGTAACTCCCTTTATAGTAGTAATCTTAGGTATCAGTCCAGAAACTCTTTCTGAACCCTTCTCAGTCTCTACTCCAGTTGGTAACCTAATTATAGCTAGACGGGGGTATAAAAATTGCCTTATCACAGTCTCTCAGAAAGTCACCACAACAGATATTGTAGAGTTAAAAATGGTAGATTTTTATATGATTCTAGGCATGGATTGGTTACATTCATGTTATGCCTCAGTCGATTGTAGAACTAGGATCGTTCGGTTTCAGTTTCCAATGAGCCAATCTTAGAATGGAAGGGTAGTAGCTCAGTGCCTATAGGTCAATTTATCTCTTACCTTAAGGCCAAAAAGATGATCTCTAAAGGGTAGTGTAGCATATGTTGAAGAAGAAAGAAAGAAATTAGAAAAAGGTATTCATCGGCTTGCTCGTTTAGGAGTTGGTCTTACAAACATGCCAAATGGTGGTGTGAAGATCCATAATAGATGAGAATCTTCATTGGTAACAAAAGTTAAGGAAAAAGAATATAGTGATCATATACTGCTTCAGTTGGAAGGTGCAATTCATCAGTAGAAAGTAGAGGTCTTCTTCCAAGGAGGAGATGGTCACTTATGTGTTCCTAAGGTGGATGACTAGGTGAAAAAACCTTGATTGGGCCAGATTCGATTTATGAAACTATGGGAAAAAGTTCAGCTCATTAGAAATAGACTTAAGACAGAAGTCCTATGTAGATGTAGGGAGAAGGAACATAGAGTTTGAGATAGATGATTGGGCTTTCCTGAAAGTATCACCTATGAAAGGGGTGATGATATTTGACAAACTTGGAGGAGTCAGTCCGTAGAGGGAGCTACTTGGGAAGCAGAAGCAGCCATGAAGGCCAAGTATCATCATCGCTTTCTTTTCGATTTTGTTTCAGCTTGAGATAATAGTTTCCTCTCCAGTCTCTCAGTTTACTAGTGCGTAAATTCAGTCTTAGTACCTTATTCTTTCAGTTGTTCTTGCGTTTTTAGCATAATTGCATGTTCTTGGAACTCAGTTCAGTCAGATATCAATTTCTAGTACTTAGTGGTAGGGATTGCAGCTCCTTCCCTTCATACTCGACTTGCTTAGACTTCATTCAAGGACGAATGTTCCCAAGGGAGAGATATTGTAACACCTCGGACCTCAAAATGAAAAAAATCTTAGTTTTTAGAAAAACTGGTGCCAGTCCCGACGGAACCACCCACGGGTCGTAGGTAGAGCCACAGACCGTAGGTGAGGTTCCGTCGTTAAGGCCCAAATGTTGATGGTCTTTGATTCCACCCATCGTCGACCAGAACAGTCTGTGGTTAGACCTACAGACCGTAGATGAGGGACAACGGCCAATTGAAGGGAATTGGTTGTTGGGTCAACTTCAAATGGTCATATCTTTAGCACAAAATGAATTCGGTGGCCCATAACCTATTAAATTAAAGATAATTAAATCTTATTTCCAACACCACCATGTTTGTTAAGATCACATCTCCGAGTAAAAAGTTATGCTCCTTTTAGTGAAGCCTTGTTAGGTAGATCATGAACGACGAACCCAAACGACGGCCGGTAGTCTAAATGACATTGATGCCTTTCCCTTATGCGTTGGGCACTTAAACTACGTTGTTTGATGCCTCAACTATGCCATTTTACTCAGTTTAAGCCTAATAACTTATTGATACATACCCAGAACCTTCATTCACAAAAAAATCATCCAAACTTATGGCAAAAAATAGGAGAAAAAGGCGACTCAAACCCCTCCAAGGACAACAGTTTTTCTTCAGTTCGAGCCTTGAAATCGAAAGATTTCTCTGTGAAATTCGTCACCTACTATGTCGGATTTCACTAGTGGGTTTCTTGCATCCACTAGGTCCCTAGAATTTAGTCAGATTCTTGATTCTCTTTATCTTGTTTAGACCTAGGGTTTCTAAAACCTTAGATATTAGTTGTGATTTAGCTATTATAGTGTTCTTAATCAGATTATCATGTTTTCGTGAAATTGTTGTTTAGTCCTTTGCATGAAATTCAGAACCCTAGTTGTGTAGATTCATTTAGATCATGAATTACACTTGCTAGGTCAGTTAAACAGATATACTTGCTCCAATTTCAAACGTTTCATTGTCAGTATTTAAATGTGGCATTCTCATATTTGCATGTCAGAATATTGAACTATTCAGTATTTCAGTCATAATATATCATACACATATTCAGTTAGGGGTAGGGTTAGCACCGAGTGGACTAGGGTTTCAGCATACCCTCATAGTCCCAGAACAAAGTGACCCCGTAGGTTTATAAGTCCCCTTTGTTGGGCATCAGTTTTAGTGATCATGCCCGTCATGCCTTTATACCCGTGGAAAGGTATATCGGGCCCTTTGATGGAGTGTATACATCGACACCTGGGTTAGCTCATGTGGTGGTTATGTCGGTTACTAGTAACTCCTATAGTCAGACTCTAGTGCATTTAACCAGGTTTTTGGTTATATTTCATTATTCAGTCTCAATATGTTATGTACTTGGTCATTGCATTCAGTTCAATTCTTTTCAGTATATCTCAGTATTTCCATCATGTTCAGATTATGTCATTGCTCAGTTATGCTTTGTTCAGCTTATATGTTTTGTTCAGCTTTTATCCTATGTTGCATGCTCAGTACCTTCCAAATAATGACGCATACTCTGCGCTACATATTGTCATGATGTAGGTTCAGGTCCTTAGTATTCAGATCACGCGTAGATCGGTTCCCGATCCATACTAAGCAGCATCAGTGGTGAGTCATCATACTTCGAGGAGAACATACATGTTTTACATTTTAGTCTTTTATTTCAATTTCAGTTTTGCTAGAGTTAGCTGGGGGGATTTTCCAGTAAATCTAGTCAGTTAGAGGTTTTTTCAGACATAGTATTAGATTCAACGTTAGTTTTTGAGTGATTGTTCAGTATCGAATATTCCCCATCATTCAGTTATCTCATGATTTAGCTTCCGCATTAGTTCATCTTTTCATAGATATGTTCAGTTCGCTTATGATATGCCAACTCAGGGTTAGCTTGGGGTCACTCGTGATCCTAGGTCTCGTGTTTACGTCTAGGGGGTAGCCTCGGGGTGTTATAATAATGATAACTGATTGGTCTTATGCGCACAAATGCCACTACATGCAAAATAACATGTCCACAAACTATAACAGACAACTTTCTTCTCATCAACAATGGTCTAGCTATAAATTAGAGACGTTTAATCAATGACTCTGCTAGACTATTTTGAGTATGAACATGTGCAACATGATGTTCAACTGTTATTCCAGTGGACAAACAATAATCATTAAATGCCTGAGATGTAAACTCACCAGCATTATCAAGACGAACTGTCTTTATTGCATAATCTAGTAATTGTGCTTTTAACCTTATTATTTGATCCAACAACCTCGCAAAAGTCATATTGCGAGTTGACAATAAGCACACATGTAACCATCTTGTAGATGCATCTATAAAGACCATAAATATTTAAATGGTCCACATGCAGGGTGAATTGATCCACATATATCACCATGTATTCGTTCCAGAAATGCAGGGGATTCCACCCTAACCTTATCCGCTGAAGGTTTGATAACCAACATTCTTTGAGAACAAGCAGCACAAGAGAATTTCTTTAATTAAAGAACATTTTGGTTCTTCAAAGTATGCCCATGTGAATTCTCAATTATTCTGCGCATCATATTATAACCTGGATTGCCTAACCGATCATGCCAAATGATAAAATCATTAGAACCAGTAAACCTTTTGATTACTACGGCATGTGATTCAACCATACCAATATTTGTATGGTACAGCCCAGAAGAACGTGCATGCAATTTTTTATGCATAGTTTTCTTCTCTGCATTTGTTGTAGTAATATAAAGGTATTCCACCTTTCCTTCATTTGCAGTCTCAACATGATATTCTCTCATGACCTGAGCCTACACCCTGAACGTAGCCGACACTCGAGAACCATTGTTGGTCCCCAAGCGAACCATTATCCTTGCTTACTACAAGCGAAAGACTAACTCAAGCATACAAAGCTAAAAACTGAATAAAAATTCATGAAACTCAATTTCAAAGCTTTAACTCAAATAAAAAAACTCTGAATAAAAATAAATTATTCAACTCACCGTAAAATAGGCAACTTAAGTCTTTAAAATATTTAACAAAGTAAATGAACATACTTCTGAAACTCTACTGTCTATCTATGAAGCCTCTAAATGACAAAGATGGAAGTTGGGACAAGATCCACGACATCCTAACAACTGATATAACTAAAGGTAAAAGTGGAACCCTTCGGATGCAATGAGGCTCATGATGAATCCACAAATTGGAATCATTTAAGGCTTTATTTTAATAGAAATAGCATCCTCAAATGCTTGTTTTATCTCAATATCTGATTAAAATGCTTAAGTTTCAGGTATTTGAAGTTTTAGTGGAAGCATGGACACTTAGGCGCAAAAAGGAACAAAAGGGCTGAAAAGAATGAAGAAATGAAGGCCTGAGGATCGGCGAGTCGCCGAAGGTACATACTTCCCCTTTTGTTCCAGTACATGTAGCCTTGGAGGAAGTGAATCAAAAGGCGATGAAAAGAGAACTCGGTAAGTCGCCCATTAGTTTCGCGAAGTAGTACTGTACCGCCCAATGATCCAGAATATGAGGATGCTGAAGGCAAGATGCTAAAGGCAATGAGTTGACCAAAGGGCGGATCGCCGAGTTCATCGTCAATCTCAACTAACGACGCCGAACGATCCTCCGCAGCACAATCTGTGAAAACTATAAATAATAACTAGATATCAGATTTTAGTGTGGAATATTTTATAGTGAAACAATTATTATTATTTTCATATAGAATATTACTTTTCAAGATATTTTTCTTTCAAGTTTGGAGAGGGTGTTTTGGAGACTTGAAGAAAGAAGTTCATCTTCCCCAAATTGGAAGTGCGTCTTCTTTATTATTCTCTATTTGCTTAAATCAAGGTTTAATTTATTATACCCAGTTGATTTCATTATCATGTTAGGTGTAATTTCTTATTTCTTGATGTGTGGCTAAAAATCCCCATTCTTTGGGTGTGATTTAGCAAATATGTGTTGATATTATTGTTGGGTCTTGCTTGCTAATAGGTTAGATGTATTTTAATGGTGATTTCACCTAGTGGTTGTGGTTTAATTTAATGGGTTTGTAGTTGCAAATACAAAACCACCCATCTATTTTCGGCTTGCTCGAGAGAGAGAGAGGTCGCGAAACCAAGATTGTTAGATTGATGGCCTAAGGAGTGAGTCAGCATGAGGTTCAGACCGAAAGGGTGAGCCTTAGTCTCATATCCTAACACTCAGCTCGAGAGAGTGAGTGGGGTAAGGCGTAGGCTGGCCTTCATGCGAAAAATGGGTGTCCGAGAGGAACCCATTTGAAACGGGTTAAGTTGCCTGAGAGGGAACTTATTTCCATCTAAAGCTTAGCCTAGTCACTATCATTTTGCAAATTTCCTATCGAAAGCATGTACCCATTGATTTGTATCAACATATATTGCGGTCCCGCCCCAAGAACTTCTCCCCATACTTGATTTCTCTTGTTTATTTTGCTGTTTTATTACTTGTGACAAAACCCCAATTGATATTTGACATTTTTGTGTCACCCTTTTTAATTTACTATGTCTTTAATCGAAAATTTCTTTAATTACGACTAATTAGAACTAAATTCTAATTGGCTACTGATTCTCAAAACCGCTCCCTTAGGACACGACCCTAACCCTTGGTTGGGTTACTATATTATCGACGATCGTAGACATTTGTACCGTATGTTAGTGTCACTGGTCACGATAGGCATCAAGATGGCACCGCTGCCGGGGAGTGGTGTTATTTGAGAATTCTTAGTTTAATAGAATATTCGTTCTTATTAGTGGTAGTTTACTTAATTTTTAGCTTTGTTTTGCGTGATTTTGTTGAAAGCAGAAATTATGAGTGAGAACGGGGGGAATAGTTGCCACGCAAATAGCCCAGCGAATGTTGATTTGCACCGAGATGACATAGATGATATTAATAGTGTTTATGATCCAGTTCCATTGGGTGAGATGGGTGCAATTCGCATGCCTCAAGGTGATGGAGGTTACTAGCACAACAATCCATCGCATACATTCAAGGGGCCTATATGGAGGTTTAGATCATGAAGACTTACATGAATATATCCAAAGTTTCTTGGAAGTATGCACTCATTTGTCGTTCAAGAATTGGTCACAAGAATCCATCAGGCTTCGCTTATTCTCATTGTCACTGACAGGATAAGCCACTAAGTGGTTGGCTGAGCTTCCTAAAAATTCAATCAAATCATGGGAAGAATTGGTCACAGTTTTCCATGAAAGATTCTTTCCTCCGTCCAAAATGATGAAGTTGAGGAACGACATTTAGAATTTTAAGCAAAAAGATAGTGAACCAATTCACGAATCGTGGGCTAGATTTAAGAGATATCTATGAAAATTCCCAACACATGGACTACCAAGTGAGTTGTTGCTTCAATATTCTTATCGAAGTCTTGATTCGGTTAACAAAGGGATAACTGATTAATTGGTTCAAGGCGGCATAATACTATAGCCCTTTGAAGTGGCCTCGTTCCTCCTAGATGGTATGACTAGAATAAATCAAGCCTGGTTTACCAAAGAAGATCAAGTTTCTCCACTGTGTTTCAGGCTGCTGCAAGAGCAACTTGATAAAGAAAAAGAGAGGGATGAAAACATCAAAAAGATGTTGTCTCAAATGGAAATTTTACAAGAGCACATCAAAGGCAACTGTGAAGTGTTTTGCGTTGAGGAGGGTTCTTCTTCCAATTACTTGCGATTGGGAGAGAATCAAGGTTGGAACCACAGAAGGATTAAGGAGGGTTTTCACCCGCGCTATCAACAACGGGGCAGAAATAAAGGTTGGAACTACTCTAGAGGTGAATAACCTAGGAGATATTGTCAAGAATGGACTGAGCATAATGAACATGAGAAATACCATACTCAATTAAGTGACAACCCGAAATCAAATAGAAGTGCAAGTAGCCCTAGGGTGAATGATTTGTTGACACGAATCCTTGATAAGGTTGAGGGTTCTGATGATTTGCTAAAGGGAATGAGAGATAATTTTTCTTCACTAAATAGTAAGGTAAACTCTCATGATAATGCTATCAAGAAGCTGTAAGGTCAATTGAATCTCCTATCAGCTCAACTAACAGCCAAGACGCTTATAGAAGATGATGAAAGAGAGCTGGTTGTGGTTACCTGTAGCGGGAAGGTAACAATAGGTAATGAGGGAGAAGAACGTGAGCAAGATCAGGGTAGGGAAGAAGCATAAATTCTCGATCACCAAAACCTCGGCAAAGAAACACAAGAAGAAGTGGAGCAACGCAATGAAATTCCAAAAGTAACGCAACTCTTACCCAAGATACCTCCACCTTTTCCCCAACGTTTGAAAAAGAAGAAGGAAGATGAGAAATTCAAAAAATATTATTGGTATTCAAGAAGTTATCCATCAACTTTCCTTTGGTGGAAGCACTGTTGGAAATGCCAGGGTATGCTAAATTCATGAAAGAGCTAGTTACCAAGAAAAGAGTCTTGGATTATGAAACGATCGAAGTGTCTCATAGTTGCAGCGCAATTATGACAAAGGAGTTAATCACTAAAAAAGAAGATCCTGGGGCTTTTACCATCCCGTGCACCATTGGAATGCTCCAATTTACCAAGGCTTTATACGACCTAAGACCAAGCATTAATCTGATGCCATATACCATATACAAGCAACTTGGGTTAGGGGAACCAAAGGCAACAACAATGAGACTTCTCATGGTAGATCGATCCCACTGTTAACCGTCGTTCGAACTAACCCAGTTTGTATTTGGAATTTGTAAAACTCGATGATCCTTGGAAATTATTAGTGAATAGTTGATCATGTCGGCGAGCACGATGAAAACCGCCGTTTGGATGCCTCCGAACCGGAGGTCCTGTAAGTTTCAGCAAAGAAGCCAAAAGTTCGGCGCTCCACCGAATTACTAGGTGAGTGTGACTAATGTCGTCGAATGGGCGAATACTAGACGGTTTTCCAAGCCAAAGGTTTAAAAGTTTCAAGTTCATGCTTTCCCTCACTTTTTCATCTGCCCAAACTCACTCCTGCACTTTAGTTTCATATTTCGCACTTTCAAAAGTATTTGAGTTGTTGAATGGTGCTCGGTTTTGGATTGCATTACCACAAAGAATACTCCATATCAATTTAATCCGTAGACAAGGTTGGTTTTTCAAAACCCCGAGTTTATTTTTGATAAATTTGTTCGCATTGGCAATTTGTTGATCTGGATACCTCTACGTTAATTGGATTACATTATCAATTCCTAATCAATACTTTTTATTTGCATTTGAGGACAAACGCTTTTTATTTGTGGTGGGGTGAGGCTATGTGCTTCCTACAGGGCCATGTTGTTGCCTAAGAGGGTTATGAGTTGTCTATGAGCTACGTTGATGCCTAAGAGAGCTATGTGCTGCCTACGGGTCTATATTAATGCCTAAGAGGGCTATGAGACTACCTACGAGGCTAGGGGACTACTGATAGGGGTATATAGGCTGATTGTCACCTTCCAAGCTTATGGGGGCCTGAGTTGGTGGTCTTGTGTGTTGTTTGTACCTGCCGAGCTTATAGGGGCTTGGTTAGGTTGTTGTTTTATTATTTTTGATAAGTTTAGATTAAGAAGCAAGTCAGTACACTTATCTTATCCTTGATTTATTTATCAGATTAGTCCAGTATATCAGGATACATCATCATAGTCTATTGCCTTTCATACTCTGTACATTATTTTGTACTGACGCCCCATTGCCTTGGGGGCGCTGCATTCATGCATGCAGGTCCTGACAGACGATCGAGTAGACCTCCTCAGCAACAAGATTGACTTTTATCCGGTTGGCTAGCCCCTTTCCTCCGGAGCTGCCAGAGTTAGGAGATTTGTTACCTTTTATTGTATATATCTTTATGGGTAGGTTGGGGCCCTGTCCCGCTAATATTTACTACTCTTAGAGGTTTGCAGACTAGTGTGGGGGGTTTATAGCTACGTTATGGCCATACTGGCCTATGTTATTGGTTTGCTGAAGCTTGTGAGTTGTTTGATGTATTGTATTGAGATATACCTGCTTTTAGTTTTGGTATAGATAACATGGTGGCCTCGACGGCCCAATTAGGACTACTGTGCTAGTTGGAAATTTATTTATATTATCTCCTGGGAGTAGCTGTTTCCTTTATAGATCAGTTGACAGGGGTCTTGCCGGCCGATGGCTTAGTTTTAAGCGAAGATATACTTGTTTGATTTCTTGATTGTGTGTCGCTGCCATGCGCTAGTAGCAAATGGTTCAGCAGGGTCGGCTCGGGCCTGAGTTTTGGCATTAGGAGCCAGTTGCGCCCCTCGAGTTAGGGACGTGACAATATCTCACTCATACAAACTCGGAATCACGCAAACTTGGTGGAGTTGGAAAAAATAATTCCAAGATCTTTCCTACGGTATCTGGATGTACACCTAACTCATCCTGAGAAAGGAGCTATGGTCATTTGAATTTGACCCAAAACTCATTCTTAACTTAACCAATTTTCCAAATTTTTAATTCTTTCCAAAAATCACTCTTTCTAATTCTAGATCTTTCTAGTTCTTTCAAATAGCGAGGTGTTACATATATGATATGACCAATTTCCCTTCATAATTAAAAACCAACAAAAAGATATTAAAACTGTAGAGAGTAAAAGCTCCTCATAAACAAACTCTCTAAAAAGTTACATTGTGAACTTTATTGTCTTCTGTTATAAGAGTAGGGGTGTTCAATTTATAGAGTTCCAAATCTTCCCTCTAAGAAAAGAATAAATCAAATATGAAAGAAAATTATATTTTCGTTTCAAGAAAAGTAAAAACATTTATGGTAATGTTTTGTCATTTCATTTAGGAAAAAATAAACTTCAAATAAGGTAAGAAAATCAGGGCAAAACCCTAACAAATCTCCCATTTTGGCACAATAATGTTGATCCTCTTTTTTCACACAATCTTCATGTATCACTACTGCTTACCATGATTTAAAAAATTGATATGGGTTAAGGATTGAAACCCTGTATTAAAATTTATGAGCATGGTTTAAAGTGAAGCTCATGCATTAAAAGTAATATGCATGAGTTAAAAGTGGAGCACATGCGTTAAAAGTAAGATGCATGAGTTAAAAGTGGATCTAATGCGTTAAAAGTAATATGCATGAGTTAAAAGTGGAGCCCGAGCATTGAAAATTTGCTAGGGTTGAAAGTTGGAGTCCATGCTCTAAAGTAATCATGAGTTGAAAATTTATTTTGTTTTAAAAGATGGAGGTGCAGCAGGATATTGTTGAAAATATATTTGAAATTTTTCTCCACATAGAGTAGCAAAAAAATCTTCATTATCATCAAATTTATTGCAAATTGATTTGAAACCATGTTGAACATGTCTTCAACCTCGTTCCATTAGATCATTGAACAATGTGCTCTAATACCACTTGTTGAGTTATGAAGGTGAATTAAACGACACATAAAACTATATTAAAAAACATAATAGTATTATATGATATGACCAATTGGCCTACATAATTAAAAACTAATAAAAAGACATTAAAATTGTAGAGAGTAAAATCTTCCCATAAACAAACTCTCTAAACAACTACATTGTGAATTTTATTGTGTTCTGCTATGAGAAGAGGGGTGTTCAATTTAGAGAGTTCCACATCTTCCCTCTAAGGAAATAATAAACCAAATATGAAAGAGAATTATATTTTCCTTTCAGAAAAAGTTCAAGCATTTATGGTAATACTGTCTTTTCTTTAAGGAAGGAAATAAACTTCAAATAAGAAAAGAAAATCAGGGCAAAACCCTAACAGATAACGTGTTGTAAAACAAGAGAAAATACAAGAATACTTAAACAATAAAGGGAGACAAATGGTGATGGAAAGTATAAATTAGAGAATAGTATCTTATCTCTTTTTGTTGTGTCTTTCACAAGGGTGAAGCATACCCTTTTATAGGATGTAGAAATCACCCGTTTACAATGTTAAACAAAATACGTTAAAAGCTCTTTAAGTGATACATTAAATGGGACATTACGTTAGGTGTAGATTGAAAAAAAACATCCACACAATTAAATGGATTTGTAACAATAAGTTACTATCTTGAACCAAAAGAAAATATAAATTTACAACCATCAAAACTTTATATAAAATACAAAATAAAGAGAATTCACGAGAGAACTAAAATAAATACAATCTTAATCATTAAAACATTAAAAAATTCTGAAATCAATATACAATTTTCCGAGTTCTCGTCGATATCCACTTCCACAAGCTACAATTACCATTCAATAGAATTTATCTAATTCTTTCAAGAACCAAAACATTAAAATGATAAGCACTAAAAACATACCTTAAAATGTTAATGTGCTCATTTCAACAAAATACTACAATATTTCTATTTATAGGATTACAATACAGAATACCAGATAATATCATGAATGTGACTATTAATTATTTTAGAGGTTATAATAATAAAAAGTCATGGGAGTGATGAAAATAAAGACCATTAAATTTTACATTAAAGAAAATTTTAAAAAAAACTTATAAACAATTTGACACTGAGCTTTTGATATAAAATTTGCATTACTTGAAACTCTTGTCAATTTCTTACAATAAAATTCAAGTAATAAAACATAAGATTTACATGTAAATAAAGAAGAAAAATAATTATACTTTTCCACCAATAATCTTTTCGGAGCGTATTTAGATTTTTCTCACTAAATTGCTAGATTGAAATTCTATCTGTTTATCAAACATCATAGAAAAGATGAATTTTTCCAATTAAACAAAAAAACACCTGCAGTAAAATAATCAAATCTAATATAAGTAAAGAAAATCTGAAATCAATATATAAACTATAAAATGCTATTTTAAGAAGTTATTAAAAAATTGTGATTCTTGATCAAAAAGATGAGCAAGCTTCACCTAGGTAATCTCTAGTTCAACTATACATATAAACTTAATCATTTCTTTTGTAACAAAATTTTCTAAAGCCTCTATCTATAGGACATAATATGGAATACCAAAAGATATCATGAACATGACAATTAATATGAATTAGGATTTATGATTATCAAAAGTCATGGGAGTGATGGAAATAAAGATAATTAAGTTTTTATATTAAAGAATATGAATAAGTGGAGTAGTAATTGACACATTCATTTTTGTACAATAATAATCAAAGAAAATAGAAAAAATGTCAAAAAATTGAGAAAAAAGATAAATTGTAATACCTTGTATGCTAGTAAGCTAAGTTAGGGCTAAATGTGTGGGGTAGCAAGCCATGGAAGAGGGCAAGGACCTAGGACACTTAGAAGTTTGTTGAGGAGGATTTCCTACCTTTGCAATTTGGCGAAATGGGGTTCCATCACCCAAGTGATTAGGCGATTAGCCAAGTGGAACCCCATCGCCTAAGGGGCTGCCCCAAGGGAGCCAAGATGCTGGAATTTTGGGTGAGCCAGGTCGGGACTCGCCAACCAGTAGGCGCATCGCCAACCAGTAGGCGCATCGCCAACCAGCCCCCTTCATCGCCCAAGTGGCCTGCTCCACCTAGGGGAGCTACTGGAATATTTGGCAGACCAAGGGTCCACTTGGCGAGTCGCCAAGTGCCCTTGGCGAGCCAAAACGGGTCTGGTAGGTAGCTTAAGTTAGAATCTTAGGGGTTTTTAGTTATTTGTCCCTAAATTGATACTACATTGATTTACTCTTCCCTAGTAAGTATATAAGCTTTTTAGACTCAAGTTTCCCTTAATTAAGTCACTCTCCCTAGAATCCAAAGAAAATTCTCTTTCTAGAAAACTCAAGACTTGAAGAAGAAGATAGAGCTTGGAGCTTAGGTCAAGAACAAGACTCCATTGTTGCAAGCTTGTGTAAGGGCTTTGAACAAGGTATGTTAGCTTATTCATCTATGGGTTCTTCCACCCATAGAGCCCTCTAGAATTCCCCAATTTGATGAAGAAAATCCCCAATTCAAGTTAGGGTTTCTTCAATGTTGTGGGTTATGTTGTATGTAGACCATTGAGTGGGTATTGATGGATTATGATTGATTTAGCATTTAATTATGATATTATGATGAATTTATGTGATTTACATGGTTACCCTAGTCCAATTGATGAAGTTGAATTGTGTGGGTTATTGCCATGAAAGGTGTCTAGAATCAATGCTTTGAGTAGTAATTGTCTAAGGTTAGAAACATATATACATGAATTGATTTAGAATAATGTGAATATGATGGATCTTGATTAGTAAGGCTTGAGATTGAACTTACATGATGAATTATGACTAAAATCTCTTGATAATGAAAAATGTGAGTAGAATTGTTTAAAGATGAAGCTTGTGACTTGAATGTCTTGTGATCTAGATACGAATGAGGATAGAATGAAGTAAAGCTTTAAGAGTAAGGCTTGTATTCATGAATGTTGAATCACTAGGGCTTTGAGAGTAAATCTAATGTGATGAATAGAAGTCTAATAGGTAGAATTGGGGTGAAAGACCTATACTCACCTAACCTACCTTATAAATGCTTGAATGTATAAAGTGATAGAATCACTTGAACATGGATTTCACTTGAACATGGATTGATTGTCAAGGACATCCATCCATGAGACATAGGTGTTAAGCAAGGTTTAATAGTGTAAATCTTGGGGTGTATGCTTGGCCTCAAGTTGATATTGACAATGAGATGGAGTGTCACACAAGATAGGGTTCGGGCTCCAACTTGAAAGGAGAACCACACCTAGTTGATGTGAGGACTATCCAAGTTAAAGGGGGAACTCTTACATAGTAGAGTGTGGGTTTTCCCAAAGTTAAGTCTCATGAGATGGAAGCCTTCACATAGTGAAGTTAAGGTTTCTAGTAGCAATCTCCATATCCAATGAACTAAGACTTACTTAAAGAAGTGCCTCATAGTGTTCAAAAACATAAATGGACTTAGACATGCTTAAGGAAGTATCTCATAGGGTCCATGTTAATAAATGAACTTATACATGCTAAAAGAAGTATCTCATAGGATTCACCTAACAATGAACTAAGATGTGCTTAAGGGAGTACCTCATAGTGTTCTAAGGTCTAAAGAGAGGAACTGGTTTCCAACCAAGAAGTATGAGTATGAGGACCTAAAAGTGATACTTAGCATGAATAGCATGAATGGCTTAGGGTTAATCAAGAAAGTGTTATCTTGTATGATGTATGTCTAGATAGGTGAGAGACAAGAAAGTGTTATCTTGTATACAAGATAATACTATCTAGACATATATCATACAAGATAACATTGTCTAGATAGTATTATCTTACACAAGCCTTCCTTGTTAGTATTGACTAATTAAAGGTGAGAGATTCCCTTGATTATGAGAGTTAAGCTAAAGAATGAGATCCTAAGGTGATTAGTATAATGGCCTAAAGTGGTACTTAGTATAAGTGGTATTATGGGATGACATTCATGCATTGCACAAGTATGACTTGAAGCTACTTATGAAAACCTAAGATGTGACTATGCATATAGATTATGATTAAGATGACCAAAAAGGGATACTTAGTTTGGATAGTATTATGGAATGCTATTCATACATTGCACAAGTATGTTTTGAGTTACTTAAGAATAGTCCTATTATGATATGAATGACTAAGGGTTGAATAGTGCTTATATGACGCTTATATTGGAGATTTTGCTTATGATTATGATATTTTCTCTTATGCTTATAGTTGATGTTCCATGAAGTATTTCATATGATTATGTCTTATGTTGACTAACCCTTATGATATGCTCTTATGATATTATGCTAGCTAACATATTTAGTACATTTTGTACTAATGCTTACTTTGCCTACATTCTAATCAAATGTAGGGTTCGGAGATTTGAGTTCCAATTTTGAAGCCAAGTTTCTAAGGAGAAAAGGAGTTGAAGATTTGGTGAGTCCTCATAGCTTCGAGGACAAACCCGTTATTCTCCTTTATGTCTTTTATTTCATGTTAAGACTATTGTATGGGCTATGTCCCAAGAGTTTTATTCTAAAGTTGTATTAGATGGTTTGAGACAATGTGTAGTAAAGACTTCCACTACCTTTTGTGAAAAGATTTCGATTGTACGGATAAAAGTTTTTAAAATTTCCGTACTTTTCTATTATCTTATGTTATGGTTTGATAAGGGCTTGTATGAGACCCCTTCGGGGTCAAGTACGTCATGTTACATCTAGGGTGTACCCCTGGGTTGTGACATAAATAGAATCTTTGGCCAAAGAGAGGTGACACAGAACTTTTCTTTGATCTAGTTTTATGTTATAAATAGATTGTATATGTAATGGTATCCCGCTAAAATTTATTTAAAGAAGATATTTCACGTGTGCACCAAAAAAATCTTGGAGAATTGTAATTAGCCTTAATTCAATTCGATAAGGAATTGAAAATCAAAATAAGAAAAGTTTTCATAAAAGAATCAGATGGAATACGCTATTTGTTTATTTATGAGAAGGATTAGCATAGGAAGATTATTCAGGGGTATTAAGAGCATGTTAGAGACTTACAATGTGGAGATTAAACACATATTCAGGGAAGTGAACAAGCTTGCAGATTTTTTAGCTAACAATGTTGTTAATTTTGCAAGTACAAATAGAATTTTTAATAGTTTGCAAGAATTACCACAACAGGCAATGACTATTATTCAGCTAAAGAAGAGCAAAGTTCCTAATTTCAGAATACAAAAATATCAAAATCACAGAGTTCACAACATGAATGGAAGCTAGCTATGAGGCATAAGTCAATATATAGTTAACGGTGAAATATCAAATTCATCGAAGCTTGAAATATCATATTATAAATTCATCGAAGCTTGAAATATCAGATTCTAAATTCATCGAAGCTTTAAATATCAGATTCTAAATTCATCGAAGCTTGAAATATCTAATTCTAAATTCATGCTTAGATTCTTTAGCTTCAAATTCTTATGGTCGATTAGGAGGGTCCTTAAAGGTCAAAGAGAAGCATACCTGCTAGATCTTAGTGTTGATGTAGTGGTATTAGCTCTTAGGAGCTCAATCTGCAGAAGATGAAGTGACGGTTGGTTAATTCTTTGGCCTTTAGTTCTTTCCTATGCTTAGTATTGATATGGGGCCTTACCTTGATGACAAAACCGAAGACGCGAGTTGTGAGCTGAAGAAGTCTTCAAACAGATCGAATTCATGGCGTTTGTGAGACTTGTAAACGCCTTTTGTGGATGTCACTCAAGCTCAGGAGCTTTGCTATTGAAAGATTATTGTTATTGGGAGGCCATCGGAGTTTGAGGTTGCCGACGCTAATGGTGTTCCGACCATCGATTCCGTCTGTGGGGATCGAACCCACGACCACGTGGTTAAAAGCCATTCGCTTTACCACTGAGCTAAGACGGCCCAATTATTATGAATTTGATGTCACGACTCAAAAATGGACGTGATGACACTTGTCTATTCCCACCAAGACAAGTCAGTCTCAACCAAAAAAAGCAAAAGAAATGCAAAAGATAAAGTAAGAACAAGATAAAAGCAGAAAACTTATTCTTTCTATTGACACCCCAAAACATGGTTGTCACGTGTACAAGTCACTAATACAATAAGTGCGGAATTAAGAAATACGTACAAATCTCAACCTTTGTTTTTCAAATAGAAAAAAAAGAATAAAAAAGAAGAACTAGAGAGCCCACTAGGATGACAAGCAGTTACCTCTCAACAGTTCTCTGACAAGCCTCCGAGATGGGAAAGAAAGAGCAATCACACGGAATCGGACTCGAAACCTACACAAGTGTAGAAGCAAGGGGTGAGTACCAACAATACGATACCCACCAAACAATCTAATAAATGAAGCAACCTACCCAGATGATTAAGCACAAGAAATCCTTTCGAAATCGCCTTCAACGGTTTCCTAAGCTCAAAAATGGAAAATTGTGCTTAAACCCCAAAATTCGCAGGCAAAAATCCTCTCTGAAGTCGCTTAAGCAAACACTAGTTCGCAAAAGTGAACACTAAAAAGCTTGGCCTTCGCTTTTGCAAACAGGCCCTTCGCGATCGTGAAGGTCTGGATTTCCATTCCCTTTGCTTTCGGGATCAGGGTCTCGCAATTGCGACATTTGCGAAAGCGAACCCCTTATCGCGACCACGAGGGTAACAAATATCAGACCTCAGCAAAATCAACCAACTCTCAAAACATCGAAAAGACCCTCGAGATTCATTCGAAACCCCATACACATAAACCACATATGCAAATCGATTATATTGAAATTTTGGACTCAATGAAACTGTCGAAACACGAATCCAAGGTCTCCTTGACCCGACATCCGTGAAGATCACAAGAAACTAACACAACGCCTAAAAGACTAAAACAAGTTTGATACCTCTCAAAAATCAACCAAGACCTCACCGATATCTAAAATCATCTTCTGAAACCAATGAAACTCTCAAAATTTCAATTCTAGCATCTGAACTCCGAATGTTGACCAAAGTCAATCCGAAGGCTAAATTCTCAATAATTTCCAACTTAGGATCTCAAATTATCAAAAAGACTCCAAATCTGAATCGAAAACTCTCACAGAACAGTTTCCACATTCTGGAGCTGATGGAATCGACGAAATTCTATTCGACACTCGAAACTCCAAAAGGCACCGAAAACCACTTTTTAACCATATTAGCCTTTCAAACTCAAATCTTACAAAATTCTCAACTTTAAACTCAAAGTTCGAAATCAATTTTCAAAATTCAATCATAAAAACAACATGGTGTCAATATCGGGTGGGAAAAACGATAAATTTACGAAACTTTCTAAAAATGACCAACCGGATCACTACATTTGTTTACACCAATATATATATATATATATATATAGACACACTAATTCATAATTGTTTAAATTGACACATAAATCACATAATTGTAGTATACTAATATGACTGTTCAATATATCCTAAATTCTAATCCTATTATAGTCGAAATAACAAACATAAAATATCTAACTTTGAAGTATAGAAAAGTACTAAATTGAAGTTATTGATTATTTCCTTTGCATTGGTGAAATAAAGGGGGGAATAGAACAACCAACGACTCTATTATTGAGGTAATTTCAGTTTAAGTCTACCTTGTCAAGATGGTAGACTGGAGCAGACTTCTCTTAGATGTATTCAAGTATCTTGATTGGCAAGTGAAATTGCATTTGGCGGAAACTGAAGTGAAGATATTATTTACTTGTATGACTAAGATTTGACAGCACATGCCTTTCTTTCACAGTGCTGTATTTTGTGTTTTGATGATTTTACAAACTATCGTGCAAAGGGACCTAGTCCACAGACAAGTCAACTGTGTGCAAATGTAAGCCTATACTTTCTGCAGTGGTTGGTAGGCAAAAGAGGCACTACAACGGCAGGCTATCTCGACCAATGGCATGCATCTTAGGTTTTGTCTCTCTTATAAAAGAACAAGTGACAAGATCAAAACCTAATTTTTGCAATCAAGATTATTCACAAAAAACAAAAGTAATTTCAAGGAAGAACATTGTTCATACTCAACAAGGACCTGATCGAGTGTTACAGTATCTTGAGTTGTTGTTGTGTTTTGTGTCTTCTGCTCTTACATTGTAAATTATACTCCTATGTTATAAAGGGTAGTAGATTGTTTCTTCTCTTATCTTTGAAATTTGAGTTGGTGGCTAGAGTTAGTTGTGGTGTAGTGTTGAAATCTATATCGACTAGAGTTAGTTGGTGTAGTGGTAATAAAGTTATTGCTTGGTTTTCTTGTAATAGAGGTGTTACCAGGTTGGTAGGATATTTAATTCATTTATTTACTTGAGTTTGTAATTATGAGTTGCTTGAAGTTAGTGAAGCATTGAGAAATCCTGTGAGACATGTCGTAGTTTTTCCTCCTTTGAGCAAAGAGGTTTCCACGTAAACATATTGTGTCATTTTACTTTCAGCATCTAACTTAAATACTTTGTTAACTGGTTTTGTAAAGAAGGATGAGCTTATTATCCACCCGAGCTTCAATCCATGCGCCACCTTGCCCTCGGTGATTTCAGGGTTGTAAAAAACATGGGATACTTGCAGAAAGCATCACTAGATTGGCATAAAATAGTATAAACAACAATTCTGTAATTTAATAAATCAAACGCAGAACACCTAAAAAGGGTCACTTGGTGAGCAAGAGCACTTGCACCTCATTGTAATTGTTTTTGAATCGTTAGGCAGGACCGAACTACATTATCATCATATAACAAGGGAAAATGCTCTAATATGTCATCAAACTTTTAAAAAGGCTCATCTATACCATTCGTTAAAAATTTGGCTCATCTATGCCATTTTCCTTTGAGAAAAGGTTCATCCATGTCATTATTTGTCATAGGTGTCATGAGTCCACTCGATTAATATTTATTGTCATTCAAAAATAGTATCTTTTACTTGCAAAATAACGAATACATTATGAGCACCAAGGATATGCACCTTCAAGTAAGTACATATAACTTTGTTGATCGGATAAATTTTCAAAACTCAAATCCATAATAGAGTAAACATGATATACTAGATGAAAAGTAGTACATACATGCACGAATTTTAGAAAAGAAATAGTTCTCAGACTGTTCACAAATAATGATTGCAAAAATACACAATAAATACAGACCAAATTGCACAGCTCTTTAAGCTATTATTTAGTAGAAAGAAAAGAATTCCTACTTCTACAAACAGCACATAACACCAACAAATTGAAGTGGCAGCTGTGGTGTCATGAATAACAAACAATACACGTAATAGATACTCTTTGACTTTAGGCTACAGCTGTCTTCATCTTCTGAAGTCTCACATACAGTGCGGCAAGAATGAAGTCAAGTTCACTCAGCTCTAGACTGCCCAGCTCGGGAAGACAAGATAATGCCAACAATAAGCCCATAAAGAGCCAAGGCTTCAGCGAAAATGAGAATGAGGATC
>JAJOOR010018341.1:0-18668 GCA_036250505.1 Solanum acaule | reverse complement strand
CAAGAGCGTGAAATGCAAACGCTGCCACGTGTATTAGTGAGCCACTCAATGGCTGCCAACTAATTAAATACTTTACACGTCCATTTTGGAACTAAAAATAAAATAAAATTAATTAAGGGTAGAGTTGTCATTTCAGCATTTTTTTTTACTGTTGTAGGCCTCAAAAATTACTCCTACTCGCGCAAAATACGTGCACATCACGCGTTTTGCCAGGTAAGACACGCGTGTTTATTTATTAAAAGGTTGGATAGTTAAAGTATCTGTTTGTGCACTATGAAAGTTGGAGGTCAAAGTTAAAATTTGAAGCCAAGTTTAAGGTCCAATATATGTATTATCCCTTCTTTATTCTATGCGATAAAAATGTGTCCCTATAGATTAAAGGTAAGTTATACATAGTGGTGTGCTGGTGGCTAATTAGACTAACATTATTATATGAGGCAGAGTGTTGTCCAGTAAAAAAAAAGGGACACATGCAAAAGATGAATGTAGCGGAGATAAGGATGACTAGCTAGATATTTATTGACATACTAGGAGAATGATTAGAAATGAAGTTTATATAGGAAGAGGTGGAAGTGAATTCCATGACAGACAAGATGAAAGACGCAACATTGAGATAGTTCTGAAATGTGAGGAGGAGATGTGCGGATGCGCTAGTAGGGAGGTGTGAGAAGTTGACTATAACAAAAGTTAGAAGAGGTAAAGATATAGGCCAAACAAGAACTGGAAGGAGGTGAATAAATAGAAAGCGATATAGCGTCGGCTTACAAAGGACCTAACCCTAGATAGGAAGATTTGGAGGTCGAAAATTAAATAGAAAATGATAGTAGGTAGTTGAATGTTGTTGCATTACTTGTGGGAGAGGCAAGGGGCTAGTCTTCTCTCCACTTCTCCTTATCAATAGTATTAGTTTAGTATATGTGCTTTGTGCATGACCAAAACATGTACCTCATTTAACAACAAACACTATAGAAAAAATAATCAGATTTAACTATACATTTTGTCGTTAAATTTTTCTTAGCTAAGATAACATTTGATAATTCATGGCTTATCCATCTCTAAAAGGATAAGCATCCATTTTTATTGTTTTACTTTTTGTCAATAACTCATGTTTAATTTATAGTGAAGTGAAATAACTTAACATATATAAGAAAAAATTGAGAGTTTGATACAATGTTGATGTTAAGATATTTTGTCAAATGGAACTTTTTAAAAACTACAAAAGTTATCATCCTAATGATCTTTTATTTCTAAAAGAAATTGAATTGGATGGTCAATTAAAAATAAAAAAGACAAACGAAAAACAATTCTTTCAAAATCATATACAAATTAAAAATTAAATAAATCACGAGCTAAACCAAGAAAAGAATGACATAAAAATAGCTTAAAGAACTCACCTGGTGAAGAGCAATCGATATCCATGGAGAATAAAAATGTGGAATACTAATGAAAGTTTTAAACCTTTTTAATAGGAATACTAAATATTACTCCCTCTGTCCCAATTTATGTGGCACTTTTCATTTTTCGAGAGTCAAACAGATTAAGTTTGATCGGAAATTTGCGCATGAAATCTTCAATCTTTTTGAAATGAAATTTATATATTTGTAAACTACGTAAAAAGTACTATAAGTCACAGCAATTGATAATTCAAAACGTTTAAAAGATCTATGAAAAATTTACGGTCAAAGTTAGACTTGTTTGAATTTCAAAATTCGAAAAGTGCCACATAAAATGGGACGAAGGGAGTAATAAACTTCCTACTTACAATTCTATTATTATTATTTTCCTTTTAAACCTACGTAAATTGGGCTTCTTTTGTCCCTTAATAGAAATAATATAATAGTAATAAGTTTTCTACTTGGTCTCCTATTATTTATTTATTTTCATTTTTCTACGTTAATTTTATTCCTATTAAGCTACTTATTTTATTTTTCCTTTAAAGTTTTGATTAAATTTATGTCCAAAAGCCTAAAAACTTTCTGGGTACATGAGTAAAAGTAGTCAGATGCAAAAAAAAAAAATAACTACATCAAAATTGCAAGTTTTTCCAAAAATCAATGAACATATTTAGGATAGGATTTACTTCTTGTCCAAAATTGAAATTTTAAGGATTTATTTTTTGTCCTAAATTGTTGTTTTAAGGATTTATTTCTTGTCCTAAATTGTTCTTTTAAGGGTTTATTTCTTGTACTAAATTTTTGTTTTAAGGATTTATTTCTTGTCCTAAATTGCTTTTACTTTTTTAAGGATTCATGCCTTGTCCTAAATTGCTGTTTTTTAAGGACTTATTTCTTGTCCTAAATAGAATATCTTTACATTTTAGCACTATATAAACTGGACAGTGCTTAAAAATAATGTACAAGTTAAATATTAATTTAGAACAAGCAGTAAATTCTTAAAATTACTATAATCTCCCTGACCAAAATCTATTTATATAGCCAATTATAATTATTAATTACATAGTAAAAGTTTGATGGCTGCTCAATTTTAGAGGAGGCATGGATTAGCTTAAAAATTGAAAACTCATTTTTAACTACCGGCCTTTAATTTTCAATCCTGACTTAAGCCTGCAATTTAGAAAAATCTATATTGTTTTTATGCGGCGGTCAGCTTGTGCGTACCTTAATTAATTTTATAGGATATTTGTTATCTTTCACCAACAACATGGTATTAAGTAACTCTTTCCGTCAATGTTAGGGACAATTAGGAAAAAAATAATCTATTATTTTTATCTTTAGTGTAATTTAAAATTGAGATATCTTAATTCTCAATCCGCTTAGTTTATTGATCACTAGATGACACCAAAATTCTCAATCCACTCATTGAGCATTTGACAATACGACATGCATGTAGCTAATCATATTTCTCTAAGGATAACATGCATGTAGCAAATCTGGCACTAAAATGGATACTTTTTGAACCCTAAACACCAAAGGGACACTCTTAAAACACACACCAAAATGGACAGTTCGTTCATGTATGGGCGAACTATAACTACCATCTTTTAACACCGTCATCCCCATTAACTCCATATCCATGCAAAATAATATTACACAAACTTTAAAATGAGCGAACTACAATTCTTTTTATTAATTCCTTACGTTAATCTATATTTCTTCCTCATATAAAGTTTTATCTCTTTCTTCAACAATAAATATGCATTATTTACTCCACATTTTCTCATTCATCTTCTAATTTTTTTTATACTTTATATTTTAATTTTTAAAATTTGATAGCTATGTCTCAACAATCCGAAAAGTCTATATATTCAATTGAACTAGATGTTTGTAAATGCAAAGAGTATTGCAAAATGAAAACATTGAGGACTCCAAGAAATCCTGGTCATAAATTTTGGAGTTGTACGCATTCAAATTAAAGGTACAAAAAAAAATTAAGTTGTTCACTTCAAAATATTTGGATATTCACTTGTTTTCTTGTTTTGTAATTTCAGGAAAATGATGGATGCGATTATTTTTATCTTATTTTAATTGGTTCAACTTTTTTTTAAAGAATATATCCCGTAATTGAACAAACTGCAACATATTTTTTTTTTAAAATGAAATAAAATTGGAGCTCGCCCCATTACGTATGAACCCAAAAAAAAATTATAACAAAAAATGTGTCTTGGTCAATGAACTGCAATAATTTATTTTTATTTTTTTTTAAATGGAGTTCATCCAGACAAATCCCAATATATTTTTTTTTTAAATGTGACATCTTTGTTATTTTTCATATATAGTGATGCTCTTAGATCTAACGAAAAATTCAGACAAATAAATTTAAAAACAATACTAAATTAAAACTGCAATTGAGTAATATTGCTCTTAGAACTACAATTTTTCATTGGGCGATGAGTCATATTTGTCACCTTTTCCATTCAATTCAATTGTAAATATTCAATATTTGAGAATTTTTGGAGTCAACAATGCTAGGTGTCGTAGAAATAAATGGACATTGCTTCAGGTTAGCTAGAGGCTAGACGGTATCAAACCACGGGACAGGGAAAAAAGAGGGTAATGTAATTGAGTGAAATTCATTTTGTATCGTACAAGAAAGGAATTCCATTTGTGTATGTGCTCCCGATAAAAAGAAATAAGGTACTCTATTCCATTACATACATGGATCGGGTTGAAAAATCAGACCCAGTCTCTCTTGGAATCCTGAATATGCCAATAAATAATGAATTGTACTAATCCACATATGTCTCTCTCCCATCAATCGGTACTAGTTGAAGTAATGAAAAAATCCCCTTTCCTTACAGTCAAGTGGCTTTCAGCTCCTTTGATGAGCATGGCACAACAATATAATTTATGTAGGGAAGCTAGTCATAAGAGGAATCGTTGTCTCAATCGACCTCAGTAGTTTTTTACAATTGTTGTAAGAAAATAAATAATAAAATTTACTTGTGAAAACAATTCTCAAGTTTTTTTTATATTTTTATTATTGAAAAATGTCATGATTTTATGTATTAAAAAGACTTCACAATACACTTAAAATTGAGAAAGAAATAAAATGAATTATAGTTCGCCCATTTGTGGGCAAACTACTTTTAAAGTTGACGTAATATTATTTTGGATGAATTGAGAGTTAACGAGAATGATAGTGTTAAAGGATGGTAGTTATAGTTAGCCCATAATGCGTGAATTGTAGAGGGTCCCTTTTGGTGTTTACAGTTCAAAAAGTGTCTATTTTGGTGCCTAACTCTGCGTGTAGCTAATCATATTTATAGTACAATTCAAAAAGTAACAACATTCAAACAAAGTCCAAATTAAATTATTATGGACGAACTTGAACACAATGTCTTGAGAGGCAAATGCACGAGATGAGACGTTTTATGTAGAGTACGGTTAGGTATAAACTTATTCCAATCACAACAACAAAAATTAGAGGTACAAAACAAGAGTACATAAATAGCTCTAATTATATTATAGAAGCTAAGTGACAAACATTTTGCTCGATATTTTGTACCTCCAATGCTTAATTAGACTAATTAGTATTAGTGAAGGTTCAGCTCGTTGTGTATTATCAAGTACCTACAATTTCTTAGTAACCCTATAAAATATAGCAACCAAATATCAACTTTAACAATGCAATAGCCAGCCACAGTTATAAAATGTAAGAATCAAAATTAACCAGGTTTCAAAACAAGACACATTTAACATTAATAACAATCTAAGAATTAAGAGGTGATGTAAATCTTTTTATCACTTCTGATTAATAGGAAAATTGAGGATTTGGACTATGGATAGATTGTTGAAGGAAAATTACTGAATTCTAGCTACGATTATTAATATTATAACAAAGTTGAAGGCATTTTTGAATCAAAGGTGGAAAGATGAGTATATTTGCACAAAAAATAAAGAGTAATTGATTGTATTTTTAGATAAAAAAAAAGTAGGAAGGTGTTTGTTAGTTTTTTCCGTAGGTTAGAGGTATTTTTGACCCTTTTTCGAAGCATAGTCGTGACATGGCAACGCTATGCCTTCCTCTGTGATCAAATTGAATCCACCTAGCAAAGCAAAAACAAAATGCTACAGGAAAGTAGGCAATAAAGTCATATGATAATGAACAATTTAAAGGGACTGATCTTAACAAAGTATGTACAATGAACTAGTTCCTCCACCAATCTCCTTTTCTTGTGTCTACATCAACAATTTCATCTGGATCTATAGTCATACAAAGAGAATATACATACACTACTCTCCATTGTCTTCTACAAGTTCCTCCATGGCTGCGTGCGTGCACATTCCCTGCACTTCCAATAAGTGCTTCTTCACTGTCAAAGAAGCCCATTTCTTGTAATGAACTGGATTAACTGAATTGCATATAATTCCTCTGGCCCTACTACAATAAGATGTCAACAGGAATATGAGCATCCGAGTTAAGTCGGAGAGATATAGAGAGAGAATGAGAAAGACCAGAATAAACTAACCATGAAATCTGCCGAGTTCACGCAAACCTTCCCTCTCAGACCTATCAACCACGTCCCTCACCACTTCCATTGCCCGGTTCCGATATACTGCGATTATTAAAATCACCCACAATTATTAGATTCCCTACTCTAAAAAATAAACACTAAAGATTTTTGCCTAGAACTAGACTTTCTCTAAATCCCGTAAGTCGCACCCATCTTAGTCGAACAAACGAGTATCTAACAACAAAAAGAGATTCCTACCAAACACTTGACCTGATAAAAGACTAACTCATGTATGGATTATTTGCTTCTATTGTATTATGATCTGACACTAAATTCATATTGATTTCGAGATCTGCAAGTCTCTCTAATACAACTTTCTATCCCTGTCTTCTTTTATCACCTTCAATCATGTTTTCGCACATACTGACCAATGCATGTGGAGGTCTACAAAGGAGATAGAAAGCCGGCCTCTCATCTTATCATGTTTTTTTTTGTCAGATGTGATAATTCTAATCTTAATGACCTCGTATGACTAAATATCCGTGCAATTTTTATGAAATTTATCTTGTGGATTTACAATACTCACATTCATTCCCATATAACATCTTTGGTCTTGCAGCCGTTGCATACAACTTGTGTTTCACTTTGTTAGGCATTCACGTATAACATAACTGTCTTAGCACTCCTCCATTTCCACAATCCACTTTTAGCTTGTGTCACATCTTCATTTATCATATCATTCTCCTCAAATATGAGAGTAAATATTTCCACTCTCTACATTTTGGCACCACTATCTCATCTAGTCTCAATCGACTGATCTTATTATAACTTGCAGTGAATATAGTTTGTCTTATTTCTAGTTTTTATAGGTAGTTTGTTTTATTTCTAATTAACCTAAAAGGCTAAAACCAGAGTTCTTCTTCATAGTTCCAACTGTTCCAACTTCAGTTAACTTTCTCGCTAATTTCACCAATTAAGAGTATCATCTAAAATAAGCATTCATCATGGAACCTTTCTTTAGCTTATTCACAAGTGTAAAATAGTATATACAGATCCCCACAATAAACCACCTTTTCCGGATACAAATTTGTATCTCATCTCGTTATTTTCATGCTAATATCATTCTTTTGTACAGTTCATTTGTGACATTTATATATTTTATCTGAATTTGTGTCTTCTAAATCCCCGCCAAATCCTCATTCTCAACCTATAAATTTCAATCAATATTTTTAACACAAAAATAAACTCCATTACAGATCTAACAGGTATAAATCCAAATCAGTTCTGTCGCCCTTGTAAAATCTCAAATTTCATATACAATATAACAAAACAAAGAAGTAGGTTCCTCAGTTGACTAAACAAAAATGAATGTCCGTTCATGAAACATCACAAATAATGTGCATCACAAAAATATAAAGTGTATTGTTCCTAATAGGCCAGTTTTGCATTAAAATACTAGACTTAAGCAACGTTTGGAAAATAATGTAAGAAGATTTATTTGCACCTAAATCAAGAGACCATTCCCTCCAAACCTAAGGGTATATTTACAGTTATAAGGATATCAAATTGGGAAATATAGAGAATAAAATATCACCTGTTCGGACAGCTTCCGGTTCTTGTTCTCTGCATGCAGAAAAGATACTTTGTCAGAAGTGATAGACGCAAGGCAGAAAATTACCCCATTAATCCAAATAATCAGAGGAAAAATGTCGAGCCACTCACAACTTTATCTCTTATCCCACCTAATTAGAAAGGCTTAGACTACTTTTGGCAAGTGAAATATTAATGTAAGTAATATTTCTTTTTCTTTGGTGAATGTAGGACAAGAAAACGATGAGTAATAATGAGACAAGGAGATGCATATCATCATATCAGCTGAATCAGGAGGTGTGAGATTTTCCAGACAAGGAAAATCCATAAATATATGTCCAGACTTACTGGTTTGATTGCGGACGATCAAGGTGAGGAAATAGCCCTTGTTGTACCAGATATTCCTAAAAGGAAAAAGAATGATTGTCAAAAAAGTCAGAATAAGGATTTTTAAAAAAAAAAAAGGAACGACGGAAGAATATACCCAAAGAATTATGCACACATCATGCTCTATTTCCAGACACATGAATAAAATCACGTGTCTTTTTGTTGAAGATGAATAAAATGCAATCTCTTTTTAAAAAAATATAATGTCCATACACATATCGAAAGGATTCTCTTTATGGTACCTCCAAATAGGCAAGCTAATGACTTTTAAATTATAAAGATGAAAAATGTTCAATCCAGAATGTCTTATATTGCGCCCAGAAAACATGTTTGATGAATCAGTGACACTTACCAGTAATATGACAAAAAAACTTACATCATGTTCAAGAGAAATAAATAGACATATTAATATTCTAATATTTAATGAAATGACAATGTAAAACAGTTTAAATGAACAATAAAGTCTGTAGAAACATAAATAATAAAATCTGAAGTGTATTTCTGTATTGAAATAATAAAATCTGAAGGACAGTGTCTATCATGTCATACTTGACACTAAAATCTGTAAAGTTTATTTTTGATAAATTAACATCGTCAGAGCTTAGCTTATTTAGTTTAGTAAGAAAATGAATCTAAATGAGTAATTGCAAGGGTTGAAAGTAGTTCAAGGATGTCCAATTAGAGAAACGAATAACAAATAGACAAGATTTTTTTTGTTTGAATTTTTCTGTTGTTATTTTCCCCTTTGTTTTTCATAGTAAATGTTTTTATTCTTTTTCCTTCTAGATGCCCAACATTAATATTTAGTGCCTTTTCAGTGATCAGTACAACCACTAGATGAGAATGGTTACACTAAGCCACTAAGACCACATCTACATTTTCAACACATAGAGACACTACATTTATAAACTCAATTGATAAGCCTGTGACCTCTTGGTGTATCTTTGACAATCTCTCTAAAACAATCTGATTCAAGTTCTCACTAGATCAATCTGCAAAAGCTCAAGGCAAATATATAGGCTTCCAGAGATGTAATTCTTGTGTCTTGTGTTTCCTTTTCGCATTATCTCTTTCTG
The DNA here is from genome assembly GCA_036250505.1 of Solanum acaule. Lineage (NCBI taxonomy): Eukaryota > Viridiplantae > Streptophyta > Magnoliopsida > Solanales > Solanaceae > Solanum > Solanum acaule. The sequence goes on along the minus strand of JAJOOR010018341.1, from coordinate 9,701 downwards.
CACCAATTCTACTAAGCATATTTCTATTACTCCCTCCATTTCAATTTCAATTTGTTTGTCCTACTTTCTTTCTTAGTCTATTTAAAAACGAATGTCTTTTTCCTTTTATGACAACTCTTTAATTCTAGCTTTCCACAAGGGTGTTATGGAATTCTACCTATCTTTAGGTTAAGACCACAAGATTCAAAAGTCTTCTTTACTTTCTACAACTTCATGCCAAGTCAAAACCAGACAAATAAATTGAAAACGGAAGGAGTAGTACTTTTACCTTTTTGAGTTGTAATTTAACTTATATACCTCTAGGTGTAAGTTTGCGACAAATCTACTAAGTGACCATTTGGATTGACTTATTTTAAGTATTTTTAAGCCAAAATATTTTTTAAGCACTTTTGTAGTATTTGGGTAAAACAAAAAAGTGCTTTTAAGTGGTGCATGCAGTGTGGCAAAAATAATATGACTTTTGGCTTATAAGCTAAAAGCCCAAAGCCAATCAAAACAGGCTCTAAACATATTTCTAACATAACTTTTACCTTTTTGAGTTCTAAGTTATCATTAACCTTTATGTATCAAAAAAACAATGATACCCGATTTTCTAGATTTGCCACACTGCATGCACCAGTTACACATTCTACAATTCCAACAAGCAAAACTTAAAGACAGCATGCAAAAATTCTTTACCTGCATCCTCTCAGAGGACGTCAACTGACGAATAAATTCAGGATTTGGCATCATATTCTCAGGATGAGAGTTGGGGTCGAGCCCCATAATCTAACCACCAAGATACTCAAGAAATGAGAAGCTTGACAAGAAATTTTCCATCACAAACAAAAAACAAAAAACCACGAGAAAGAAGAATAAAACCTTAAACTCGCTGACTGTATGTAAACTTTAGTCCAAACAAATAAATAAATACCTGGTTCATGTGCTGCATTATCTGTGAGATGGCTGGGTACTCCATTAACTGATTTTCAGAAGAGGCGTCAGGCATGCCACCTAGCATTCGCTGCAAATCTGGTAAGTCATCCAAACCACCAAGAGGGGGTCTCCAAATATTCCTAGCAGCATTTGATCTGGGAGTGGTATTCATTTGGGCACCTCCAACTGCAAAATAGAGGAAAAAGACAATACTCTGCTTATCAAAAGTAGTTGAAGAAGGGGGGGAAGCAAGATAATGAATGCTACATACATCAGACATTAGCTTCTGATTAGCCAAAGGAACCTAATAATATTACAGTTCCTAATAATATTACATAATTAGATTCTTCACATTAAATTAAAAAAATAGTTTTTGATATAGATAAAAGTATAAAATTGTTTTTAATAAATCCTGACAAAATTATGCTAAACTTTGAAATATTTTTACCAGAGAAAAACAAAGAAAAAAAGTAGCTACAGAGAACAGGTGTTCAAATGTTCAAGTTCTAAGCACAAATTGCATGAGTATGACGACTTCATGGCACCCTCAGCAGTGAAGATGCATGAAAGCATCTCCAGAACAACAAATAGGAAAGAGATAAAAAGTTTCTTTTAATATGCAAAAGACCCTGGTGAACAAGATAGGAGATGAAGTAACAAGGTTAAATCTAGCAGAAAATACAGTTAGAGCCACGAAATTGGTAGAAACTTACTGTCAGCTGATGCCCAAGAATTCGAAAGTGGGTTCGAGTTTGGAGCAGGAGGATTAGCAGTTGTGTCAGAACCAGTAGCTGGAGGGTTAGTTGACTGGTTTCTGCCTTGTTCCTGGGCTCCCAAAAGAGCCACGAACGGGTTTGTCCCTGAATCATTTCTTGTATCTCCAGCCATGGTTGCTGCATTCAGAAATGGCTCTTGGACATTCTCATACATGTGCCTTAGCATGTTAAATTCCTCAGGAGATGATTCAATGCTGCTCAATGCCCAGTCAATATTATTTATCATCTCATGCATGAGTTCAGGGTTACGTGCAGCCTCCAATGTCTGGAGAAATATAGCATTGTCATTGAATACGTGTGCGAGCTCGGGATTAGGATTCATGAACTCTCGCATTTGAGGATTGTTCATGATCAAGTTGCAGATGATTTCTGGGTCATTCATTAGATTCTGAACTAGAGGCATATTCCATCTCTCTCATCATGTTGGAGTTTTGAGTTAGCTGTTGCTGGACCTGCTCAAAATCTGGAAGTCCAGCTCCAAACAAACCACCTCTACTTCCAAGTCCAGAAAAGAGTGGAGCTCCACCGGCTCTGACAAACAGCCCCCTTGTAGTGGGAACAGCAACCCTGGGAGCATCCTGATTAGCATTTGGATTTACAACATTGGTTGCACTAGCAGAAGCAGCTGCGGCAAAACCTCGAACAAGATGAACTGTGTGGTCTGCCTCCAGACCTGCTTGCCACAAAAATTAAAATCAAATTGCTAAGATTCTTATTCTGACAGCCTGATAACATGCAACAAGAGAGCAGATAAAATAGAAGCTCCATGTATCTTGATAGTATAAGATTCCAAAGCTCAATCCAGAATGTTATGTGGTTATAAGTAACCAATCATGAATCAGATGAACATAATTGGCATTAAGTAGCATCATGTTAAAGACAAGAGAATCCATGCTAAATCAAATGTACTTAGTAAAATGGAAACTGAACTGCAACAAAAATGCAGATTCCCTGCTATTGCAGATCCAGGTACACAGCTTCATACTCTAATAAAAAACCCCAAGAAACCTCAATTCCACTGCATCATTCCTCTATATTACTTTTTTCCACTTGTTGACCTTTAACTATTTCTTATCCCAAGACAAAACATGCCAGATTTGGGAGTATATGTAACAAATAAGCAAGACTTTAAATCTATTAGAATTGAAATATGGTCCTCATTCATTAACACATAACTTATCAATTATTTCCATCTATTCTGGAAAGAACACAAACACAGAGGTTAAATTTGCACACAGAGATTAAATTTGCACTTCTAAATCGAGAAAGTAAGGAATACCTTGTCAACGTAATCCTACCAACCAAGATGGAGCAAATGGGCTCACGTCAAGTATTGTATGTAGGAGTCGAATGTAGAAAATTACTACTCCCTTATATTGCAGGACATCTCCTTCACTACAGTCAAAGAAGATACTTCTACATTCTAAGAGCTAAGGACTATTCAAAAATGTCAAGGGGTGCGTGTCGGATTCTCCAGAACTGATGTATTGTTGGAGAATCCGACACGGGTGTGGCATCGAAAGTGAAGAGTCCGGGCAACTTAGTTCCAGACATTCTCAACACCCGCTAATAATTCCAATGAATAATTTTCCAAAACCAGATTCCCCTCCATTTCAGGAAACAACTTCTATATGCATTATTTCTTTTTCTTGTTAAAACAGTTTTCAATGCATTCTTTTCCACAATGAACAAATAATTCAAATTACTCCTCAGAACAGAAAAATGCATTAGCAAACAATCCCAAGCCAACCGAAGTCTCTGTCTTATCATAGTTCCCTACATTCAGTAGTTAAAGCTCAAAAAAATTCTGAACTTTTAGATATTTAACATGCACCTCTTTATAACATACAAGTTAGCAAACATACAAATATTATTTTCAACAATTTTTTTTTATCAACAAATTCACCAAATAAATAACAATGTTTGCAACATTTATATCACAAATCCTAACAAGTTTGTAATTGAGGTACATTTGATTGATTGATTGATCAGCAACATGAGTAATAAAAAGCACATTTAAGTAACACAAATAATTCAGCATTACTAATAAAGTAGAAAAATGTTACAAAACTATTTAGATAAGAGTAATTAATTAATACCATAGCTTTTTAGGGTTTGGTCATCCTTTAAGATTCGGCCATTATAGATAACTCTCTGCTGCTCAGCAGGGATATCAGCCGGCTGGGAAAGGATGGACTTGAATGATCCGACGGTGGAATCGAGGCTGACTTGAACAGATAATTTGGAGTCGTTGACACATCGGATGTTGATGGTGACCGTTTCACCACCGCCGGCGATGTTGCCGGAATCGTCTTTGACTGTTTTAGTAGCATCACCACCGTCCATACTGAAATTCCGTCCCCTCAGCAACAAGGTAGAGAGGTGTATGAAAAATGTGGATTGAATTGGTGAGAGTGAGAGTAGAAGAAATTGAAGAGGTAGCTTAGCTCAGTGGATTTCACACTTGACGGAAAGAGCAAGGAGAGTGAAGTAACTGAAATTAATTTTGGTGTTTATATAAGTAAGAACAAAAACATTAGACTACTTCCACGTGTCCATTTTACATGTCATATTTATTTGTTTATTTATTTATTTATTTATTTATTTTAGCTCACTTAATTAAATTTATCTTTATTTATTTTTCAATTAATCTTAATTTAAGTATTGTTAAATCTCTTTATGACGGCTATTCTTTATGATGATATTTCTTTATAACTGACTGATTTTCTTCAAAAAAGTAATTTGTTTATGTTTATTTACTTTTGTATAATAATATTCTATCTATAAAAACAATAAAATTCATTATAACGGTATATTCTTTGTAAAACCATAGGTTGGATTGATTTGGTTTTTCATTAAAAATAATTTAACCTAATATGTCAATTTATTAAATTTATAAACCAAAATAAACTAAGATGATAAAATTGATTTTTTCGATTTCAACTTCAATCGATTCTTTCAATTTTCTTAAAATTACACGATGATTGAAAAAGAGATCAATTATATTTTCACTTTACCTAGGTCATAGGTTTGGAACTTATAAATGTTAACTAGATATGAATCTTCAAATTGAACGGTAAATTTCACATGAATACAAAATATATTTATTGAAATATCAATATTCAATATGATAAGATTCAAGGCTATAGTTATCTAAATACATATTAAGATATTTACAAAGTAGATTGTTAACTTTCGACCTGAGGTAACTGTGACTTTTGATTTGAATACAAAATAAAAAATATATAAATGTTTACAAGCCCAAATCAAATAATATATCTAAACATTGAAAAGTATAAACTAATTTAAAATATATTAACAACTAAGATTATAATTTTTTTTAAAATATGTATAGAAAAAATAAATTATATATACGGAAAAGGGTCAAAACTACCCTTAAACTATCTGAAATAGATTAAATATACCCTTAAACTATATTTCGGCTCAAAAATACTCTTCCCGTCAAACTATTGGGCCACACCTACCCTTTTATTTAACGGAAGCATCTATGCATGTGTAAATGCCACATGAACGCCACATGGACACGCCAAACACACCCCACTGCCACATAAGCAAATTAAATCCCTAATTTCATTCTCTTTTCCCTTAGGTAAAAAAGATGACTTAACATTGAGATATTAGAAGTTCCATCATTATCTTTGATTTTGAGCATAAATACCTAACTAGTTGCATGCTAATGTTGAAACTACAATCTACAAAGATAAACAAAGATTTGACAGAGAATGTATAATGCATCAGCAAGAGTAAAGAAAATAATAGGCATATGGTTAAAAGTACTTCCAAGATTGGAATATTCATAATTTTGGAGAATGGTACAATAACTCAGTCATGTACAGTTATGTGTTTCTCTTTAAGATCTCCAAAATTTGAGACCTCTCATAGAACTCTGTCATTTAATGCTATCTGATTAAATTTATGCACTGTTGAAAAGAATCAAAGACAAAAATGGATATTCTTTGGCACGTGAATTTGTCAACAAATTGCTCAATCCTAATTGATCACCTTTGAAGATCATGAGTTATCAAATTCAACTTTTATATTTACATCTTCAGCATGTGCTTACAAAGATCAGGAGATGATTCTCATAGAAGAATGAAATTGCAAAAGAAAAATTACGAACAGAGTAACGACAGATAAATGACACGAATGAAACACATGTTAGCTACTTGAAAAATTGAAGTAACAACACTTAATATATATATAGGCTTAAGTCATCCATCGTCACTTAAAGTTGTCCACATATTTCACTTAGACACCTCAACTTAACTTTATACCTATTGAACACTTGTACCAGCTTGAATTTAAACCATTTGAACACTTTTTTGACAATCAACTAAAAGTATAAGATGTGTGTAATACACTTGCGCTGATGTGGCAAATTGACAAATGACTAACGTATGGCATTTTGAGCCAAAATATTTATTAAAAAATTATAAAGAAAAGAAAAAAAACCTTTGTCTACTCTACCATGGACCTTCAAGGCTTCAACCTCCTTTGAGCCACCATTGCCACTGTCCGTTTCCTTTTTCAAATTTGCTTTTAAAGAAAAAAAAATGAAATAGCAAACTACATATCCTTCTGCGATTTCTTCAAGTTTATCCTTTTTTTTATCGTCTCAATTTCTAAGAAAGTTGAAAAAAATTCTACCATTAATGGTGAAATTGAGTTGTTTTAGTGAAGAAAATTTTCAACTCTAGAAAAGGACTTCTAAAACTATTTGTTTGAAATCAGCACTTCTTAAATTTCTTCATTTTCATCCCTTTTCTCATCTTTGTTGCTAAAAGAAATTGTTAATGACGGACTTGAGCTGTTTCAGAAAAAAATACATATTTCTGGAAAAAGGATTTTGAAATTGTGTTGTTTGTAGCTAAACATATCTCCATTTTCTTCTTTTTATCTCGTTGGTGTGTTTGGTGGGAAGGAAATTGATCAATTTTAGGTTGAAATATGATAGTGGTGAGGGTCAAAGTGGGATGGCTGACGATAAGAGAGAAAGGAGAAGGGTGGATGGTGGCAGCGGTTGCGGTGGAAATGGTGGTGGAAGAAATTAGGTTTATTTAAGGAAGAAGGAAGAAAAAGAGATTTTAAAAAACAACAAAAATAGTCTCTCACACGCTTAGGGGTGTGCAAAAACCGATTTAACCAATAAATTGAACCGAAAAAAACACTATTGATTTATTGATATTGGGTTATTGGGCTAACGGTTTTTAAACGATTTTGCAAAAAAAATTATTGGGTTATTGGTTCGGTTTCCGATTTTATGATTTTTGTTAATGGTTAAACCGATAACCCAATAAGACTCTACTAAATTTACTAGTCTTATTGTTAATGATTAAATTATTGTTACTTTCACACTTTTTGTTAATGGTTAAACGATTGTTACTTTCACACTTTTTCCTTTGAATGTGTCTAGTGTCTAAACTTGCAAGAAAAATGATTGTTACTTTTATGATTATTACTTTCATGCCAAATACTGGAAAAATCATATGGTTTATATGAAAATTTTCTTATCGTGTATATAATATATATGAGTATTTTCTTATTGGTTAAACCAAAACCGATTAACCAAAAACCGATAAGAAATATGCTATTGGTTTAGTTATCGGTTTGACGTATTTACAAACCGAAAACCGATAAATCAAACCAATAACACATAAAACCAAACCAAACCGACCGATGCGCACCCCTACACACGCTCAATAGCTGTGTAATGCACTTTTCGTGCCACATCAGCGAAAAGTGTTTAATAGGTACTTGTTTTGAATAATATAAGTGTTCAATAGGTACATTCTCTAGTAAAGGTGTTTAAATGAAATATGCAAACAACTTTATATAATGTTGCCCTGCAGTATGTGACAACAATAAGGAGAATTTGTAATAATATCAAATTGATATTTTTGAACCATATCAAATTTGATTCAAGCGTCAAATGTTTCCTGAAGTTTGAGGAAGAGACAATGTATCTGATTTCCAGTACAAGGGTAAATTCTCTTTGCTTATAATCTGTTTCTTCCAAGTTTCACTAATCCCTTGCAAAATCGATCAAATTCACCCTTCTAAATTGTAGTAGTCAATTAAAATCGAAATAAGGAACCAAAATGTCTTTGTCGTGACAATTTAATTTTAGGTCAATTGAAGCTAATTACCGAATGTAATATTATGTATTGGTGGGAAACTCGGCTAAAAATATTTGTTGGAAGAGTATTTACTCAATTTACATGATGTGAATCTACTGAATTCTCGAGAAAGAAAAATAGGATGTATGACATCCACAATCTCCCTATGTTTGAATTTTCGAGATCAAAACAACACACATGAAACTAGGTATTTCTTTCCAAGTCTGCATGTCAAAATTAGATACCATTTCAAACGTGCATGTACAAATGTTGCAAGAAATTATTTAAAACAACAAAAAAAACCAAAATCGAAAAATAAATCAAGAAAAATCAGAAGTGGAAACCTAAACACTCGACAAGGGAAAAAAATAAAGTAACAGGGGAGAAAACTTACCTGTTGGAATTATTGGTGATAAACAAGGAAAGGAGACATCAAAGGGAGAAAAGACAAACAAGCAGACAAGAGCTTCATGTTTGGCTTTGATCTCATCGGAAAAGTCTAATCCCTTCATCTGGTCTGAAAAGGATAAAAGGGTGGTACACTCTGGGCTGAAGAATTGTTTTAACATTGGGCTAGCTAAAAGTCCACCTCAGATAAAAGAAGTCACTAGACCATTTCGTATAAATGGCCCAATAGACAATAGATATGCATATGGCTGAAATATGCAACATACATACATAGAAAAGGAATAAAGTTTGTTATAGATTAAGCCAATTAATCTTGTACATCTGGCATAGCAGTTAGAATAGAATGTTCTTTTTATTTCTTCTTTTGTATATAAGTATAGGATCAAGAATTGTAAATTGAATCAATCAATATACACAGAAATTTTTCAAGCTCTGTTTGCTTTCTTTCATGGTATCAGAGCGAGGTTAATCATAAATTCTCTAATCTATCACCCTAAGCAACAGAAATGCCTGATTCTGTAGACTCTACTGGAACGACAACTGGTAGTACTAACACTACTCCTGTAATTGATTCCAATCACCCCTATTTCCTCACAAACTCAGATGCACCAGGTATGACCCTCGTTAATGGTGTCTTTGATGGCAAAGGATACCAGGCCTGGAAGAGATCTGCACTCATTGCCCTTTCAGCAAAGAACAAGCTGGGTTTTATTACAGGGAATCAGCCTGCACCAGCTGTTGGTTCTTCAGATCTGCAGCTATGGAGCAGATGTAATGACATGGTTACTTCATGGTTGCTCAACTCTCTCTCCAGGGAAATTGCTGATAGTGTGATTTACTCCAGATCTGCTAGAGAACTTTGGCTCAGCTTGGAGCATCGATTTGATCAATCAAATGGTGCTAAACTCTTTCACCTGCAAAAGGAATTAAGCAGGTTAGTTCAGGGAAACAATAACATAGCAGGATATTTCACTAATCTTAAAAGACTCTGGGATGAACCAGACTCTTTAAATTCAAACATCAAATGTTCATGTGTGTGTGTCTGTCAAGGAAAACATAAAATGGAGAAATCTATGGAGGATGAAAAGCTTATTCACTTCCTTATGGGGCTCAATGACACTTATGCTCAGGCTAGAGGAAACATCTTAATGATGAATCCACTTCCTGACATCAACATTGCATACTCTTTGATCTTGCAAGATGAAAATCAGAGGGAGACTTACATGAGTCCTTTTATGCCCTCTGATTCATCATCTTTCATGGTGAATAGTAACATGAATCAGCATAGAGGAAGTCAGCCTCAACAATTCACTGGTAACACATTCAGATCTGGAAATACATATCCCAGAAATGACAACTCACAAGCTTCACAGAAACCTCAAAAACAGTTTCAGAAATTCAAAGGAAAAAAGGGAAAGTATGATCCTAATGCAAACTGCACCCACTGTGGAAAGAATGGACACTT
>JAJOOR010018340.1:0-26879 GCA_036250505.1 Solanum acaule | reverse complement strand
TGGCAAGGAATCGGAAAGAGAGGATCAAAAGAAGATTGGTGGAAAAATATCCCTGCTTGCATATGGTGGACACTATGGAAGGAAAGGAATGGGAGATGTTTTGAAGGAAAGGTTAGCAGCCCAGAGGAGATCAAGATGAAATGCCTTAGTCTTTTGTATTTTTGGTGTAAGCAAAATTTAGTGGGGGAAGTAGATAGCCTTGTGGAGTTTAAAAGCCAATTGTAAAGTTAGTTTTGTCTTTTTGGATTTGAGTATGATGGCACCCCCTTGGGGTTTGTAAATCCCACCTCATCGATTTTGATGAGGTCTTTTGTGTGAATACAAAGTTACCTATTTCAAAAAAAATAAAAAGTTGCTTTAAATGAGGAACCTTACCATGAAATTTCCAGACTGGTTGTTTTCCATTAGTAACAACCTCAAACATTATTTGATCTCCCACCTTTATGTCATTCGCAGCACAGAATTGGCCCCATCTTCCTCCAATACAGACAAGAGAACAAGAGGTATATATCCTTAAATTCCATGACCTTTGTCTTTCATCTCTAATAATCAAACCACAATTCTTGTTGGTGAGACCATTTGCCTTTGCAAATTTACTAGGAATGCGCTGAAATTGTTTATAATGATTTGCACATTTCATCAAAAATTTCATATGCATCATATTTTACCGTAAATAACCCCAACTGATAAAGAGGAAAAGAAACAAAATAGTGCATATGTTCCTTTGAGACTTACCAAGTAACCATTTGAAAGGAAATACTGTTTCACCGTGCATACAAACTGAGATTGACCAGAAGGGTCATGAGGAGCAGCTTCTGCATGGGAAATGGCTTTGCTTTAATGAAAAAAACGATCACAAATAAAACATGAAAAAGCATCTACATCCACCAAATCATTTGGCCAATTTTTCATCTAAATAAATTGAAACTTATGTTAAGATTATGGCTATTAACTTGCAAATTCATCAAGCATAAACTAATGGACTTTAAGATGTTACCTTCCGATTCAAATTTCTTGCAAGTCTCTCCAAAAGTATGGGCTTCGGTTTCTTCTTGTTGCAAATTCTTTGCATATTCTGTTGATCATAGTGAATTTAGAACCTTCTCACAAATGAAGCCAAAGCTCTTTGACAAAGAAACACCATATAGTGTCAGTGGTGATTCTCTGCCATCCTTGAAGAAAATTGAAGATTTCAAGTTTTTTTTTTCATTACTACCTCCAGTTCAAGCTTGGAGGATGTACACTCCTATTTATGGAACGATGATTGAACCTCAGTTTTCTAACATTAGACAACAATGTCCTACAATTAGCACTAGAAGCTTTGATGATTCAGAACTCCAAAATTTGATAGGTTTTAGATAGAAAGAACTTATTTGTAAAGCAATAAATTGGATACCAAGCTACTTTCTTGTAAAAGAGGTCGAAAAGGGAAGACAGAGAAGAATGGTTTTCTCGATGCATATTAGCTGTTTTACTTGCTATTCTCCAACTTAATCTTGATTGTGTCCACATTGAAACAATCAAACAAATGTGCATCTTGACTCCTCTTTACAGTGGTGCTTAAACTGCAAAAATACTTTCCAAGGAATGTCAATGTGAGAAATAAAGGCACGCAACAAATATTATTGAGATGTGTTACTACTATTGTCTTACACTGAGCTCTATTTATACCTACACTTTATACTATATAATAAATGTTTCCAATGTGGGCCACTAAGTGTAATATTAGATATATGAACTATCTATCCCCTTGAAGCCGGTGCATACAAGTCATATGTACCGAGCTTGATACAGATGTAACTAATACAAGGGGACCAAGTAGTGAAAATATCTACAGACTACAAGTGGTTCATTTGACTTCACAAATTTTGTAATAATATTTTCTGAGAGCATTTTAAATGTTTAGCTGTTTACAAAGAACAATTTATTACAGATTTGAACAACCAGAAACAAAACAAATAATTTTATTCAAGAAGTTATGAAGTGTCATGGTGCATATAACTAAGTAAAAAGATTGTGAAAAATAAGAAGTTGCTTTAAATGAGGAACCTTACCATGAAAGTTCCAGATTGGTTGTTCTCCATTAGTAACAACCTCAAACATTATTTGATCTCCCTTCTTTATGTCATTCGCAGCACGGAATTCACTCCATCTTCCTCCAATATAGACTTGAGAACAAGAGGTATATATCCTTAAATTCCATGACCTTTGTCTTTCATCTCTAATAATCAAACCACATTCTTTGTTGGTGAGACCATTTGCCTTCGCAAATTTACAAGGAACGCGCTGAAATTGTTTATAAAGATTCACACATTACATCAAACAACTCATATGCATTAGATGCTCACTTAAATACTCCAATAAACAAAGAGGAGAAAAATAAACAAAATGGTGCATATGTTTCCATTCAGACTTACCAAGTAACCATTTCTAAGGCAATACGGCTTAACAGTGCATATAAACTGAGATTGATCAAAAGGGTTGTGAGTAGCACCTTCTGCATGGGAAATGCCTTGCTTTAATAAAAAAATGATTACGATTAAAACATAAAAAAGCAACTAAACATCCACTCAATCATTTGGTAATTTTTTCATCTAAATAAACCGAAACTTATTTTAAGATTAAGGAGTCGTTTGGTTGCTGGTTAGGAAGTGAATTATCCATTTATTAAAATCAACATAATTAGTACCATGTTTGGTAGCATTTTAGTTGTTATGTGTAAAATTCAGCACACCAAGTACGGTGTTTGGTTATAGAGCAACACATATATACGTTGTAGTCAAATACATGTAATAAATTTAAAAATAAAATATTTCAGAGAATACCTGATGGACTTAAATCCTGCATCAGATATTCGTGTAGCTATGGGTAGAATAGTTCATAATGTAAAGCATGAATGGAGAACAACACACCTATTGAGGTATTCCCTTGCTTGAGAGGAGTGCTGAACGAGTCCAAATTTTACGTTTTAAAAGATTGACCATGAAGCAAGGTATTATTATACAGAAATGTGAGTTTGCTACTTTTGTCATCTTAAAAGAGCCACAATGAAATGTTATTTGTCGCTCCATTTTGTTATGTATCTTGATACTTGTTGTCAACCTTTTCATGCTACCCTTCTCCGAATAACTTTTCTTCTTGAACCGAGGGTCTATCGGAAACAACCTCTTTATCCTACCAAGGTAGGATATAGTTTGCGTACATCTTACTCTCCCCACACCCCACTTGTGGGATTACACTAGGTATGTTGTTGTAGTTGATGTAAGTACGGTGTTTAGTTACCAATTTACAGTTCCGTATCATTAATACATGTATAAGTTATGAGAAAATCTATTTATTATTTATGTAAGGTAGAATATGGATTAAGTAATACATAATAACTAAACCCTGCATTACTAATACTTGCATAACTCTAACCAACAACCAAACGAGTTGTAAGGGTATTAACATAAACAATTGGAATCTAAAGATGTTACCTTTGAATTCAACATTCTTGGAAGTCTCTTCAATAGTACGGACTACTTCTTCTTCTTCTTCTTCTTCTTCTTCTTCTTCTTGCAAATACTCTGCATATTCTCTATCACAATGACTTAAATTAAAGACGGAAACACCAAATTCCAAGTCTCCTTCATGTCTAAAAATCAACATATCTCCTAACTTCAAATCATTCTCCTCCGCAAATTGTCCCCAACCCTCGTCCAGTTTCTGTCCATTTAGCTTCACCACCCACTTCTTACCACCCTTCTTCAGTATTGCATGTCCCTTTTCCTCACATCCTTCCAAATACTTCAAGAAACCATCTGGAATTTTCTGCAGTACAACATAAAACTTCACCCAAATAATCATGCTGTTTTTTTTTCTTTTCTAGGATAAATTCTTCCACCTCCATATAATTATATTACTCCTATTGGCAGAGCAGGATTTTCACCAAATATACATAAAAGATTAATTTTAACCATATATAAACAGTGTAAAACGGGTTCGAACCCTACCAGACTCCGCCCCTCCCTACATTACAATTTATGTGTTATGATTCGGAATACAATAGTTAATCTAACTAATTCTCAGTGTAAATTCAAACATAGCATCCCCAATTTTAGATTTACATTAAAAAAAAAATTGCTTTTGACTCTCCAAATAATATTTAAACACATAAATTGAAACAGAGAGATTAAAACATAAGAAAAAAATGAAAATTAAAAAAAAAAATATTAAGGATTTACTCACCAGACTATTCTTGAAACCTGGGAGAAGGGGTTTGAAAAAGTGAGGTTTAACTGAAGTGACTTTCATGGCCGCAAAGAGAATGCAATAAATGCTACTGTGAACAAATCATACTGTAGATTTTCAATACAATTGAAGGAGAAAGCAAAATATTTGGAAATTTGATGGCAGCAATGCAGCAAGTAGAGTGTGTTGAAGAACAAGAAGAAATTTTGCAGTATAAAAATTGAAGAAATGCACTAAATTTTAGTGTTTTTGGGAGTTGGGACAAATAAAAGCAAAGTGGAAGGAGAACATTGGGGAGAATAAATTAACAGAAAACCTTTGATACTGCTCATAAAATTATAATGGTTTATCAGCTCATGAAATTATAATGGTTTAATTTGTATATAGTAGGATGAGTTAATAACTCATGTAATTTACTATTAGGGTTCATTTTAATTCATTTAGTTTAGTTCATTAATTAAAAATGTTAAAATATTTTTAAGAATAATTTTATTTATTTGATATGTTTTTTAAAGTCATAACATGAAGGGAAAACAAATATTAGGTATCCAAATAAATATTTTTTTAAAAAAAACTAGGTTTGAATTTAAAAATAATTAAAATCGAAAGAATTGGATTATGACCTAATTCTTAGCTCATTTTCGTCTGATTTTTTCAATTGAAATAATGTTTAAGTGGATTAATAACAGACGGAAAAACTCATAATATTTGAAACCCTTTGGCTTACGATGGAAATAAAATTTTCACATATATTAATTTAGGGAAAATGGTCAAAACTATCCCTAAATTTTGGTTTATTAGTTGACTATGTCCTTACTGTTAAAATAAAGTTATTTTTACCCTTGCCGTTACTAATTTCGTCATTTGTACCTCTATTGACGGAAATTTTCAAATCGACTTAAAAGCATTTTATTTGACAATGTAAGAAAAAGACTCATGAAGTGAAGTTGGGGTCAAACTAAAATTACACAAAAAGAAAAAAATGTTTTTAGGGATGGTAAGACCTTTGGATGCTTAATATTGATAAATTCTAATTTTAACCCTTGTAATATACAATATATTTAATTTTCAATTGATTTAAATTTATGTGGTCTCTTTATATAGAAAAGTGTCATATTTTGATTAGTTTTAAAAGTGTCATATATAGAATAATAATGTAAACTTAACATAAAACTTATAATATGTTAAATCTTTTTCAAATTAATACGACGAAACAATACATTTCATATTAAAAGTGGATGAAATCATAACAACATGAAAAAAAAAGTTATCAAATTTTTCAATGGAATTCATAGAAAAAGTCTAAAGGATGTAAGCATTTCCAACAGATAATATTAACAAGCTTATGTAAGTCAATGTAAAATTTGCAAGGAAGACAAATGGATTATAATGTTGGAGGGGTTTATAGGAAGCCAAAAAACGTGGGCCTTTTTACATAAGAAAGGGGGAGAGCGCCAGGAGAACGTCGAGACGCCATCAGTTTGGGGCGCGAGGCCAGCAGAGCTTGCTGCAGAGGAGATAAGAAAAGGCTCAGTAGAGGGGATCTGGTAACTGTTATGAATGTGGAGGAGTGGGGCATTTTTCTCGTTACTGTTCCAATGTTCAGACGGACGACGCTCTCAACTGGATCAATCGCTTTGTCCTGATTTATTGAAGAGGTGCCCTGTGGAACATGTTTTATGGAATTGAACTCTTTATTCCATATTTCTTTTCTTACTGAATATTGTGTGACATTCTTTCAAGTGTTCACATAATTTTCAAACTCTTATCCATGTAATTAATGAATTCCTTTTTCAAAGAGTTAATGGTCAATGGAACAACCGATAGTTTAGTAACGGATGATAGTTCAGGTAGGAAAATGGAACAACTACTAGTTGACCTAGTCATCCTCAAGGTGTTTTTTAATACATGAAGGACGATGGTTCACGTAGGAAAAGGGCAATGTTATACAAAACTTCATCCAAGATACATGCCAAATAGAGTTATAGTTCACTATGTAAGAGGCTTCTTAAATGAGAAAACATACCATGAAATTGCCATATTGGTTTCTCTCCATTAGTAACAACCTCAAACATAACGCGATCTCCTTCCTTTAAGCAATTTGAATCACGAAATTCATGCCATCCGCCTTTAATACATACACAAGTTCCAAAATAACATAACCTTAAATCCCACGACCTTTGCCTTTCATCTCTAACAATCAAATCACGTTTCTTGTTGATGAGACCATTTGCATGAGAAAAATTTTTAGGAACGCGCTGAAATTGTTAACAACCATTTGAACATATTATCAAAACAGTTATGGTAAGCATGATCACTTTGGCCTAAAAAAGACTACTTACCAAGAAATCATTTGAAAGGCAATAGGGTCTAACAGTGCATACAAAACGAGAATAACCAAATGGCTTCGGACTAGCTGCTTCACCATAGAGAAACGACTCATTTGATGACTTGATGTTAGGGCTCGGTTTATCTGTTACACCGTTAATTGCACACAAATCTATATCGATAAGCTAAGTATAATAAACAACAACAACAACTACGCCTCAAGTCTCAAACACAAATATTTCACAAGAAATTTAAGGCCTCACCATGAAATTTCCATACAGGTTTTTCTCCGTTAGTAACAACTTCAAACATTCTACAATCTCCCACTTTTAAGCAATTTGCATCACGGAATTCCTTCCATCCACCTACTATATAGATCTCAGAACTGTAGGCAGTTAGCTTTAAATTCCACGACCTTTGTCTTTCATCTTGTATAACCAAATCACATGTCTTCACGAAACCATTTGCCAGTGCAAATTTTTTAGGAAGGCGCTGAAGTGATTTACAACCATTGGCAATATATCATCAAACATATCATATGAATCATATTTTTTTTCTTTAAATAACTCCAATATAAGTTTTGAGACTTACAAAGTAACCATTTGTAAGGCAATATGGTTTAACAGTGAACACGAAATGAGAAGAAATTTCTTCCGAATCAAGAAATGCCCTGTTTGAAGACATGATGCAGGGGTTTGGTTTGTCTGTTACATTTGTTAATTTGTAAACAAATCCATATCAAGATAGTATAAACAATATAAACATGCAAATCCAATATAAACTGAAACTTAATTTCAAGATTAAGGGAACTAACTTGCAAATCCATTTTTCCTTCATGTCTAAACACCAACATATCTCCCAATTGCACATCATGATCCTCAACAAATTTTCCCCATCCCTCTTCGAATCGATGTTCATTAAGTTTCACTAGACACTTCTTACCAACCCTTCTAAGTATTGCATGTTCATACTGATCATGTCCCTTCAAATACTTCAAGAAACCTATAGGAATTTTCTGCATTAATACAACATAAACTTTAGATTACACTAATTTAGGAGTACATGAAAATGTAGCAACTATCTACACAAATTATGTTTCTTTTGTGAAACAAAATTCTTCCACCATATTCACTACAACAAACAGCTTCTAGCAGCAAAAAGTATGTACATTAACAAAGAGTGTTAAAGCCTTAATTACCAGCGTTAGCTAATTGTCACCGGATCCAATGTCGCTATAAGTTTTAGAGTCATTTACAAAAAGTGTTAATTACCTCTGGAAAAGAAAAACATATTTAGCGGCAATTAAGCTATTGCCGTTAGTTAACTGCCGCTAAAACCATTTTTGATGTGGTGATTCTACAAACATAGTGACTACGCCTCAGTCACAAACAAGTTGGAATATCAGCTATATGAATTCCCGCTTCTTCCACAGATAATTATACTCCCTTTCATATCAATTTGTTTATCTTAATTTCCTATTTAGTCCCTTTCAAAATTGACCTTCACGCAGGATTAAAAGACATTTTGGTATATTCTACGTATTTTTATGGTATGACCATAAAATTCAACTGTTTTTACTTTCTTAAACTCGGTATCAACTAAAAACCAGACAAACAAATTGAAATCGAACTAGTAATACATATAGTAGATATAAATGAATGATAAAATTGACAAAAAAAGGATTACTCACAACACCATTCTTGAAACCTGGTTGAATAGGTTTGAAAAAATGAGGTTTTTTTGGAGGAATTTTCATTGTAGCCAAGAAAATGCATGCAGTTATACTTACAGTGGACAAATGTATAAAGTTCTTTTTAAAAAAAAAAAAAAAACTGTGAATAATATAATTGGTAAGTGGAATTTAGTGGCAGCAAAGGCACCTTTTCCAATTCAGTGGACTGTGTAACATATACTTATGAATGCATACAAATCTTGACTCTTCAAGGCTAAATCCTAATCCCAAAGGATGTCCAAGAGAAGTACAACCGACGGCGTGTCAATTTACTGCGGTTTAGGGATCCCACAAGTTAAATTATTATGATTTTTTTAAAAACGGTTTAGGTATAAGTATTCTTAGACTATGATCGAATAATTAAAGACGGCACGTAACCCAAAAGGTGTATAAGATTAAAAAAAAAAAATGAGTACGGGGTAATAGAGCCTTAATCTAGTTAAAATGTGTTTTTGATTATTCGATCATAATTTAGGGAGTTACTTGTGCATTATCCTTTTTTTTAAAGGGCAAACTACATAAATTCACTAGTTTAGGTTCTAATTATTAAGATTATCGATAGTTTCAAATATTACTTCCTCTATCATATTTCGTACTTAGGATGCATGAGTATGAATTCATGAGATATATGTATCTGCCGAATTTTAAAATCGAGGTACACATTTTTTTTGTTTAAATTAATTGGTTGTAACTGATTTTCTTAATTAGAGGAGTAATTGAGGATTTTCATAATACATGGACAATTAATTTTAAAAATTTAAATTAATCAAATAACTTAATATAAGTCGGAAAACATAGAGCGTATCTATGTTTAATTAATTTCATCTTATTATTCTTTGGAATAATAAATTCATTATTATTATTAATAAAAAATAAAAACATGTATCTTGATAATGTAATTTAATAATTTTATTTTATTACTCTTAAAATAATAAATTCATTAACTTGATGTATATATTATCAATATACACATCAACATCAACATATAAATTAATAAACCTAAATAAACAGATTATAACTATCTATCAATAATTCTACACTCATATTCAAATAGGTAATTACTCATTTATATATTCCCTTATCACATTCGTACATTGTGAACGTTCATCAAATTGATTAAAAGATGTTTATAAGTATCAAATTCCAAATTGTGAGATTAATTTTGATACAACTAACAAGTCGAGTTGATTCAATGTTCCACTCTCTTTGCAACTTTTCCAGAAAATTTGCCTGCAAAAAATAACATTATTTTATATAAAAGTAGTTACAAAATCTTCTAGGGATGTTATATAACTTTCCAAATTATAACAAAATATTTAAAGCCCATTGAAATGATCTATTTGCAAGAATAATTACATAATTATTAGAAATGTTAGCAAAAAGAAACTACAATTGTATTGAGATTTATTTTACAATTACCTCACCAGTGATCTAATTGTATAAATATAAATATAAATTTTTAGCGCGCAGAATTTAAACTAGACCAAAAAAATGTGTAGTAATACTTTTGCATGTCATCATATTTTCACTTTAGTGCGGGGTGTAATTCAGTTGAGGAGTTGCCGACATCTTTAACTTAGTGGTGGAATTGTGGGAGTTCGAATCTCACTATATCCCCTTCTCCAAATCACCTCCCCCCTCAAAAATAAAAATAGTCAGAACATAAACCTTAAACTCGACAAAAATAGATGAAGAACACTCACAATGGAATTGTGCTATAGGTATTTTCCCATTCTTGATGAGTTCAAATTTGTAAGCATCTCCTACTTGAAGTCCATTTTCTTCTCTGAATTTTGTCCATCCATTCATAATTCCAAAATGATGTGACTCCTTCCCAAGCCAAACAGACCAACATCTTTGTGCTTCATTTTTAAGAATCATCTCACACTTTCTATTCATCAATCCATTTGACTTTGCAAAACCCAATGGAAGATACTACCGTAAGAAAAAAACAAATTCCATCATGTAGACCAAGTAAAATAACATATTAAACACAATTCTACAAGTGGAGCCTGTAGAGTGTGATGTATACGAAGATCCTACTCCTATCTTGTGAAGATACAAAAACTGTTTCTGATACACTCTATACTCAAAATAAGTTTCAGTTATCACCAAAAAAAAAAGAGGACTAATACAAAAAAAGTTCAAGTTTTGTACACACGCACTTGATGTTTATAACAAGCGAATAATTGCAAGACTAATAATAAATTTAATTTATCAGTTAATTAACCTTGATTAATTAGTAATATGTATTCTCAATTAAATTTTTAATCACTAAGGTTAATTTTGCAAGGTTAGGTGTAAACACTAGGGATAAGTGTATAACTTTAAGTTACCTACTACAATAATATAATAAGAAAATCGAATAAACAACCTATTATAACAGGTTAAATTACACTAACAACGTAACGTAAATTCTTTTTTTTTTTTCTTTTGAGTATATATAATTATTTTAACCCAAATAAAATCAGTTTAAATAACTTACCAAAATTGGCTTGCTGATGCAATAAGGTTTAATAGTTGAAACAAAATAAGGATGATCATCATCACCAGAAGTTGAAGTAGATACTTGTGCATTGAGAGGATTAGAGGGCTTTTTCTTAATCTCTGTTTATTAAAAAGAAAAGAGAAAACATAATAAGAAAGTGTCACTACATCACAAATGATTTTTAGTGGCAATTAATTAGCGGTAATTAGTACACTCTATATATATATATGTTCCTAAATCCTTTAGCGATATTGAATCTAATGGCAATTAACTAATGCAGGTAAAGACTTTAGAACTATTTATTAATGTGCATATTTATTGCCGCTAAAAGTTATTTTTATTGTAATATGTAATAATTAGGATAAAAGGAAAATATAGCAAGTGGATATGTTTCAAAAAGAAAAAATTACGTGAGACAACAAACTAAAGTTCTATATTTATTAATTAGAAATAATAGTAGTTTTTAAATATTACAAAATATAACGATAGTTTAGGATTTTTATAGCAGATATACGTGTGACTATATTGTATACACACAGATACACTTATATGTGTAGATACAATGTATTTTACTATTGTTACACATGTGAATACAATATATTATTCACTACACATACTGCATACACATGAATATACTTATTTATGGACATAAATACAATATATTCACTGTAGAGATACTACATACACATGAATACACTTATTTATGGGTGTGAATGCTATATATTCTGCTATGTTTTGAAACCAAAATACCAAAAACAACAACATTTTAGTCCAAGATAAGAAAACATATATCCAACACAAGTGGATATATGTTTCAAAAAGGGAAAATTACGCGACACAACAAATTAAAACTCCATTATTAATTATAAATAGCAGTAATTTTTTTTAAAGTATTACAAAATATAACGATAGTTTAGGATTTTATAGCAGATATACACATGAATATAGTTATTAGGTAGACAAGGATATTATAAACGCATAGATACATACTTATTTATGGATGAGAATACGATATATTCCGCTATGTTTTGAAACGAAAATACAAAAAACAACATTTTAGTCCAAGTAAGATAAGAAAACTTGCCTTGAAACTTGTGCATTGAAGTTCCTCCATTAGTAATAACTTG
Organism: Solanum acaule; assembly: GCA_036250505.1. Lineage (NCBI taxonomy): Eukaryota > Viridiplantae > Streptophyta > Magnoliopsida > Solanales > Solanaceae > Solanum > Solanum acaule. The sequence continues at coordinate 14,974 of JAJOOR010018340.1, read as the reverse complement.
AAATTTCCATATTGGTTCAAATACAAAAAACATTATTCGATCTTTCCTTCTTTAGGCAATTATCGACGAAAAATTTACGCCATCCATCTCTAATATAGACTTTAGTTCCCCAATAACGAAACTTTAAATTCCACGATCTTTGTCTTTCATCTCTTATAATCAAATCGCATTTCTTGTTGTTGAGACCGTTTGAATATGCAAATTGTCTAGGGATATACTGAAATGGTGTATACCATTGCGCACATAAATGTTTTTTGTATTTGAACTAAATATAACTCTAATTAACAAATAGAAGAACAATATAAGATAACTTTCGAGTCCTATATGCTCACATTATTTGATTTATAGTAGGTTTACCTTTTTTTGGGGTTACTAACTAATGTGTACCATAGAGATGTACTTGCTATAATTGCTTATTAAGTAAACTTTCGGATCGTTTAGTAGCTGGTTAGAATTATGTAGACATTAGTTATGCGAGTATTAGAAATGTATAGGTATTAGTTATATCATTTTTTAACCATGCATATATAAGATAATAATACAATAATTCCCTCATAACTTATATGTGTATTAGTTATGTGGATTTTTAAATTGTAAACTAAACATCGTCTATAAAATTTATACATGAATAACTTATTTCTTAACTAGCTATTAAACATTGTGTAACTTATACAAAAATTAATAAATGTATAATTAAGTTGCTTCTTTAGTAAAAACGAAAAAAAAACACGGGTGTGTTTTGATACGGAGGGAATACTTTTTTCTGAAAATATTTTTTAATTTTTCCATGTTAGTGACATTCCACATTAATTGTCTCGTTCTTCTCAATGCTTCAACGCCCCCACCTCCAATCCATCTCTACCCCCATAGTCCCCTATTCCCACCTACATAGTCCCCTTTCCCTGTACATTCTTCGTAGTGTTTATCTAAATTATATAAAATATATTTATTTATTTATTTATTTATCAACCATGCACAATAAAATAAGCAAGAAACTCACCTATCTAACGAGAAAATATTCTCCAATATAATACTTTCTTAAGTTCAATGAGTCTTGAGACTTACCAAATAACCTCTTGAAATACAATATTGTGCAATGGTGCACTCAAAATGAGATTGAACAGTAGCAACTTCTACATGGGAAGAAGTCCTATTTGACAACTTGATGTTGGGCCTTGATTTTTCTGTTACTGTCAAGAAATTAAAAAAATGATGAAAAAAATTAAAATATTAGTTTTTGTTATAAAATAAACATCATTTGGTTTCGCCGTTAGTGAATAAGGGCATGTTCGAACCAATTTAATTGAATCCCCTTGACTTGAAAAAAAATATATCGATAATAAAACAGATTTATAATTAAGATGAGAAACTTGCCTTGAAACTTCCTCATTGGAGTTTCTCCATCAGTAACAACTCGAAATTTCCATACTAGTTTTTCTCCATTAGTAACGATCTCAAACATTATACGGTCTCCTTCCTTTAAAAACTTTTCCTCAGCAAATTTACGCCATCCATTTCCAATATAGACTCGAGTTCGAATATTGCTGGAACTTAGCTTTAAATTTCACGACCTTTGTCTTTCATCTCTTACAATCAACACACACTTCTTGTTGGTGAGACCATTTGCAATTGCAAATTGTTGAGGCAGTATCTGAAATGGTGTATATATATATATTATAAGTGCAAACAGTCCATATTATATTCTTCAAATTTATAACACCAATCGGATAAAACACTCATAAGAAAAAAAAGATGACGTAAAGATAATTGATAAAAAATAAGTACATAGTTATTTATGAGGAAAATGGAATTCTCTCATGAAAAATTAAGATAAAGACACAAAGCATAAAAATCTTTTATAGGTAAAATAGATGAACAATATTAAATTAAGCTAAACACCTTTATTTTTTCCTGCAAGAAGGAAAGCACTTTTGAAGTAAAAAAATTTCACATGAAAAAGTAACTAGCTAAATATAGGGTTCAACATCTATTCTATATAGATAAAAAATAATTCATATGGTACTTACTATTTCTTTAGCCTATAAATTCTTAAAAGAGTAATTTTGAGACTTACCATAAAACCTTTCGAAAGGCAATATGGTCTAACAATGCATTCAAAATGAGGCTGACCAAAAGACTTGTCATGAGTAGTCTCTTCCTCGTCCTCGTCCTCGTAAAGATACTCTACGTATTCTCTATCACGATGACTTGAATCAAAGACGGAAACTTCAAATTCCATATTTCCTAATTGCAAATCATGTTCCTCTACAAACTCTTTCCAATTACCCTTTTCTAATCGTCCATCATTCACTTTCACTAACCATTTTTTACCCTTCCTTCTCAATATTGCATGTTCATATTGATCATGTCTCTTCAAATACTTCAAGAAACCTATAGGAATTTTCTACAACATAAACAAATAAATATTAGTAATTTAAATTAAAATAAATTATTATATATCGTAACGTAGCATATTAGTATATATAAAAAAGAAATGATATAGTTGAAGAATTACTACTTACAAGTCCATTTTTGAATCCTAGTAGAATTGGTTTGAAAAAATGAGGTTTCTTGGGAGGGACTTTCATGTGTGTTCTCTTTTTGTTTTTCCTTGAAAAAAAATGAATTAATTAGTCGAAGGGAAAGTTATTAATAGAAGTATTCACTCCGATTTATAATTTATCTGTTTTATTTTCATTTTTAGTTCTTTATAAGAAGTATGTCTTTTTCTTTTAAGCAATTTTTTAATTTATTTTTTCACCTGATATATTTAAAATTATTAGATTAAAGATATTTTAGTATATATTTAATGTCTAATTTCCTTAAATTTTATGTTAAATTAAAAATCAGACAAATAATTTAAAAGGGAGACGATATATATATAATAATAATAGGCAAGTTGCTTTTCATATTCTGAGGACTGTGTTATCCAATGCTAATAAATAAATAATAATGGTGTACATCAATATTATTGCAATAAATGTTACGATGTTTAGTGACTCTCCCTCTTCCCTGCTCGTTTTATTTTAAGTTACTTTTTTCGTTTCATATTAGATGATACTTACACGTCTCATATTAGATGGTAGAGCGTAGTAAAAGAATATTAAGTTTTATGGTATATTATTAGTATTTTATTTAGTATTATTTTTATTTTATATATAATTAGTTATATATTATATTGTATATTAGTAATACAATTCCTCCCAAGATATTTTTATTTTACAAAGCTAAAGAACATAGATGATATTTTTATTCATAAATATTTTATCCTATATTATGAGCCATGGTGAAACTAATTTTTTTTTATTAAGAATATTTAATTTTTTTGTTGTACTACAAAATGTGTTTTATTTATTATACTACATATTTAAAAATTAAAATTACAAATCTAATTATTTTTTTCTTATTTTCTTAAAATTCATGTCTAATCAAACTTAAATACATAAAATAAAAAGTTATTATTAGATTAAGAAGAGCAGAAAAAGTTATTATTAGATTAAGAAGAGCAGAGTTTATCTCTTTGAATGGCGGTGTAAAATTAATAATTGATCGTTCGACATTTGATCAAGAGTTAAGTTATTTATTTATACATTAAATATGTTATAATATTAGTTTTCTACCTGGTAGTTCAACACATCTAGTACATTATTCGATAAGCAATTAAAAGATTTACACAACTAATACTATAGTAATTCGTATGTTCCTAATTACTTGTTCACTTTTGCTTTTTTAGTTGTCCTTAATTATTTGTTCATTTTGACAAATTAAGAAAGAACATTTGTTTTACCTATTATACCTTCAATTAATACTTTGACAAATGTAGAACTTGTTGAAACTCTTAAGTTTTTAATTCATCCACTTCATAATTAATAGGGGTAAAATAATAAATTCACTATGTCAATTATTATTTTTTTAATAGGTGTGTCAATTCAAAAATGGACAAGTAATTAGGGACAGAGGGAATATAAATTCTAAGAAAATGCATTATTTTGTACTCCCTCTGTCCCTAATTACTTGTCCACTTTTGAATTGGCACACGTATTAAGAAAACAATTAATAATATAGTGAGTTTACCATTTTATCCCTATTAATTATGAGGTGAATGATTTTTTTTACATTTTTCAAAGTAATTAATCATTTAATTGAGGATATAATAGGTAAAAAAACTGTCATTTCTAGATTTGTCAAAATAAACAAATAATTAGAAATAACTATAAAAAAAAGGAATAAATAATTAGGTACAGAGGGAGAGGGAGTATAAGAAAAGTTAAAATAACTAATAGCTCTAGCCCCAGGCTAAACTGTCTCCTTAATTTCAAAATATGTGATGTGCCGTATATTTTTAGAAATGATATATACTCCTTCCGTTTCTATTTATATGTCATAATTTTTTATTTTAAGTGCATTAAGAAATTAAGTAACTTTACTATTTTATTTTTATTTAATATTTTTTTAAGTCAACTTTTCATTAACGAATATGAATTAATTTATTTTGATTAATTACTTTAACTATGAACATAAATTATTCACCTAGTTTTTTATATTGGTCAAATATATATTTTCAAAAATAATAACTCAGAAGGGTAATATAAGAAGAATATTATAATTTGTTTTACTACTAATATTCAATATCAATATTAGAGCTCAACTATTTTAAATATGAGCCGCGTAAAGCCTCATTTGAAAAAAAATGCTCCCTATTAAAAAAAAATTCATACTCAAAACTTAAACCGACGTGCTAAGGATAATTATAGGCTCTCTATATAGATGTTAATTATTTGATTTTGTAGGGAGGACAGTACGTTACGTATTCCAAAGGCAACTTTCCAGAAGTAGAAAGTTGACACCTTTCTAAATCAACAGACAAAGGACAGAGAAATTTATAATTACGATTTTATACTATATATATATATATAAATAAAAATATACCCTTTAATTTTGCACTTTCGAGGTCGTTTGATTAAAAATAAGTTATCTTGAAATTAATTATCTAAGAGACCAAACCTAAAATAGTAAAGTCATAGTAGCATATCTAAGAGTAAATTGGTACTGAGCTCGACAATTCTGAACGGAAATGAGTATATAGAAATATTTGATCACTTGATACGTGACACCCTGATTTAGGATAAAATCTCATATCGACAAAACACAATAGATATATTAGATATGTATAAATAAGCAAGTTTTACATCTTATTAACGTATTTTAAAGTTGTGTGGACCTACCTACTGGAAACAATATCACTCAAAAGCGGACCCACATATATAGTTAAGGTTGATCGTACACCCACTAACTTCGAAACAAACTATATATATATCCATCTTTAGAAACTGACAGAAACTAAAATATGGAGTAATTAACAGTGCACCCATGGGTAGCATAGAAATGCACTTGGGTCATTAGTACAAGCCAAAGCACCTACCCGTAGCTTGCTAGGGTTCTATCCCGACTAGAACCTCATATTATAACAAAGTAAAGTACAATTGTCATGGAAAGTTTTGCTAACACCTAACTTAAGTTAATATTGGTGCATCAGAATTTTTAAATCCTGAATTCACCTATGATATTGTTAAGAGGCTGAGCCATTATAGATAATATCAGAGTCACTCATGTGTCAACTTTATTGATGGCTCATTACAACCCAATAATTTCGGCCAAAACATTATAGTATTAATTTTAAGAAATTCACTTAATAAATATCTAAATTCTAATAAATACTTTTTTCTAAAATTCAAAATTTTAAATCATCGACTAATATACATGTCCCCTGAATATGAAAAGCCGCTGCATTTTAATTCCATCAATAATAGTAAACTTTCTAACTTTCCTTACAAGTTACAATTATATATAATTCCCCCCTCCAATATTATTCTTACATTTAAATCTTCCCTAAAGTAAGAAAACATTTTCTACAATTATTACATTTTTTGGTTTTCCATGGAAATCCCTCCAAAGAAACCTCACTTTTTCAAGCCCATTCTACCAGGTTTCAAGAATGGCCTTGTAAGTAACACTAAAAAAAAACACGTATTTACTACATGTATTAGAAATAATATTTTTCTTGTTTCAACATGTAATTAGCACCAATAATAGTATGCTTTTTGTATTTAATTAGCAATATATGTATAATCTTAATGTACATTGTCTAATTGATTAATTTGTTGTACTATAGAAAATTCCTATAGGTTTTTTGAAGTATCTCAAGGGACATGATCATCATGAACATGCAATATTGACAAAATGTGGTAAGAAGTGGTTGGTGAAAGCGAATGGACGGCGATTAGAGGAGGGTAGTTGGAAAGAGTTTGTAGAGGAACTTAATTTGAAATTGGGAGATGTTTTAGTGTTCAAACATGAAGGAGATATGAAATTTGATGTGTCGATATTCGATTCGAGTCATCATTGTGACAAAGAGTATGCAAAGTACGAGGATGAAGATGAGAATGTTACTCATGACAAGCATTTAAGTCAATCATATTTTGAATGCACTATTAGACAATATTGCCTTTCAAAAGGTTTCTTGGTAAGTACTTTCTGTTGATGTAATATACCACAAATACAATAAATTACAGTTGAACTGTTAACTGATGTGTGTAATTGGTTATACACCATGTTAGTGGATTCCAAAACATTTTTCAGTTGCAAATGGTTTCATCAAGGGCAACAAGAAGTATGGTTTGATTATAATTGATGAAACACAAACAAAATTGTGGAACTTAATGCTTAAGTCTTGCAACACTAAAGTTTATGTTGCGGATGGATGGGGAAAATTCAGTGCTGATAATTGCTTAAAAGAAGGAGATAGTATAATGTTTGAGATCGTTACTAATGGAGAGACACCAATATGGAGATCTCGAGTTACTAGTAATGCAGAAACTCCGATAAGTAAGTTTCAAGGCAAGTTTCTCATCTTATAATAGTTAACTAGTACTCCGATCCCTCTGTCCTATTTTATGTGATGGTATTACTATTTGGAGAGTCAAATAGTTTTTTCTTTGAATTTCATCCTGTTTTCAGGCAAGGAGTTCTCTAATAAAGAAGCTGCTAAGGACATAGATATCAGTGACTCTCATTTCATTTGTACTATTAGACCTTATTGCCTTTCAAAGCATTTTCTGGTAAGTTCACAAGTAAATTATATTTTGATTATTATGTTGCGAAAAAAGGCGTAAACAAACACTCAAATTTGGCCTCAGCTGACAAGTAAACACACTCCTCCAACTTTGAGTATGCACTCAACTCTGTCTCTATTATATCAGTTGAACACTCCAGCTTACATTCTAGACACCTCTAAAATTTAGTGTCATGTCAGCCAGCGTTGGGTCGGGTGTCCATGAGTTGGAGTGTTTAGTTGTCGGTTGAGTTACTTGCCAGATGAGGTCAAGTTTGATTGTTTGTTTAAGTATTAGGCCAAAAACAGAGAACGAACACAAAATGATGAACTCATTTACATTTACATTTCTTTGATCATTCAGAAGTGTAAAACACAGATGCATTTTGATTGTTTATATGTCTACTGTTTCAGTGTATTCCAAAACAATTCGCAATAAAAAACAGACTCAACGACAGATGTAAGATAATAGTGAAGGACAAGCAAAGATCATGGACGTTTAATGTGTATACAAACGGCCAAACCACCTACATTGGAAGTGGATGGCGCGAATTCTGCATTACAAATTGCTTAAAGGAAGGAGACCATTTAATGTTTGAGATAATTTCCAAGGGAGAAACACCTATATTTAGAATTCATGGCAAGTTTCTCATCTAATCCCATCTCTTAAAATTTCATCCTGTTTACTTATTTACTTCTTTAAATTGATGGAAAAAGGTCTAATTTACTTCTCAACTTTGCGATTTAGAGCTGATATATTCCTCGTTACAAAAGTGGTTCACATGTACCCTTACTGTTACAAAGGTATATCTAAGTCATTTGTGTGATGATAACGATAAGGTGTATATGAGCCATTTTTATAACAAAGGGTATATCAGCTTTAAATCGTCAATGTATATCAGACCTTTTTCCCTTCAACTCAATGTGGTTTCAGTTATGACATTGTTGTTTTCAATTAATAAAACTAGATTTGAGAGGAAGTTCATCCCTCCAGCCTGAAGTAAAGAAGAAAAAATCGAATGCTAAAAGAAAGTTGATGCCACAAGTATCTGCTTCAGCATCTGTTGATGCCAACTCTCATTTTATATCTACTATTAAACCTTACACAATCAACAATCCTGTTTTGGTAAGAGTACTGATTTAAACATATTTTAGTTTTGTATAATATGTGTGATAACGCGTATTGATCTATATATTGAGATAAATCTTAGCAGTATCTTCCCATGGATTTTGTAAAATCAAATGGCTTGATGAGGAGACGTGAGATGATTCTTATCAATGAAAAACGAAGATTATGGTCAGTGTGGGTAGGGAGAGCAGGACATCACTTTGCAATTAAAAGGGGATGGACACAGTTTAGAAATGCAAATGGTATTCAAGTTGGAGATACTTACAAGTTTGAACTCACCAACAATGGCACAATACCTATAGTTCATTTCCATTGTGAGTATTTTTTTTATGACCTAATTATACTATGTGTTATACATTTAGTGTCAAAATTGAGGCTATGTTTTGTTTTGAAAATTTGTAGGTAAATATTCTGGGAATTAAGGATGCCAAGCCAATTCACAAGGAAACTTAATGTTTTTGAATGACAAATGGTCGAAGATCATAAGATTCAAAATTTTTCTATAGGCAGTCTGGAATCTCTCTGTCTATTTTGCTTTTGTAGTTTTGATTAGCTTGTAAGTTGTTTTATGAACGATACAAACTTAGTAGTTTATTAAGCCTTTTCGTTTTAAATAATCTTGTGTATATATATAATTTTAAGTATAAACCAATATTACATGTCTATTTGAAATGAAAAAACTTATTTATCTGTATTATTATAAATATTTATTTCAATTTATAAAATGAAGAGAAGAATGGTAGGTAGTACACAATATATGGGATGTGTGGGTTTAACCGTTAGTTTCTATCCAAAAATGAACCGAAGGATAAATTTTGTCATTATTAGGATAATTGGAAGAAAAAACACTTTGAATATCTTATTTTAATTAGTCAATAATTTGTTAATCAAACAATTTTTTTAAAAAAAATAAGGCCCACCTATACATTATTTATTTATTCTTTTTTGTTTGACCATCACAAAAATCAGAATTGACTGATTCAAACTTTATCCCAAATTTAGGTCACTCATTTATGGCTCATTAAGGGAGTTTCACTCACCTATAATACTATAACTATAACATCATATTAATTGTATTGATTATTATTTTGGAATTTTTAGATGGTTCAATGTGAAGTATTTTACATTAAATTTTGTTTATATTTTTGTAAAATATGATGTGAATGTTACTATTTGTTACGGTCATACTTAGTTCTGTTAATTATAATCAATTACAAACAAAATCATTAACCACAACAATCATAAAAGTAGAAAAATTGCATATATTATACATTGGCAAGTTTTTTTATACTTAGAGGATGAACTCTTTCTAACTTTATAAATACGATTTAAAATAGATTTTGATTGCTGTTACCAACAAGAAAAATATTATAAGTATATTAGTTGCATTTAATTTAAGTAAGTTAATATATATGAACAGAAATAATACTTTGTTTAAGTTGATTTGTATAAATAGTTGGATAACTTATAAGCCCAAACATATTGTTAAAATGTTGAGAAACAAAATATTCTGAAAACATTTACAAGTAAAAGTGAGTATTCTTATTCTTAGATATTAGTGACGCTTATCCGAAGGTTCGGTTCAATTTTTATACTTTAACAACTTGGCTAATTCTTACGAGTACGGCAAATTATTAATTTTATTTCTGAACTATTAACAGACACTAACTAAACTTGGATACAATTATATAGCAAATAATCTCAAATTCAATAAAAACATTAACCTTTTAATAAAAAGTCGAAAGAATTATTCAAACACTAATCACATTGAATGCTATTGGTGCTGTCAACGGAGAATACAGTTAGCACGCGGTGACACAAACTACACGAAAGTTGTCCTTTTTTTTCTGAAAATTTATCCATCACAAAGATGCACGGAGGAAGAGCAGGGGCGGAGGCAGCCTTCTAACAGGCGGTTCATCTGAACCCCTTCGATGGAAAATATTACTATCTATACATGATTAAAATTATTTTTTATGTATATATATAGTAGTCGGCGGAGGCAGCCTTCTAACAGGCGGTTCATCCAAACCCCTTCGGTGGAAAATATTACTATCTATACATGGTTAAAATTATTTTTTATGTATATATAGTAGTCGTCGACCCCTTCGGTTAATTTGTGTGTTTAGTCCTTCAAATTTTGAACCCCTTATTAAAAATCCTAGCTCCGCCACTGAGGAAGAGAACGAACAAAATCCAACATTATTGCAATTCGTCTCCATTTTTGTAAATCTATTCCTCAATTAAGGATGAATCGAAACAGATGTTTTCGATATCTATAATTCAATAACATTTTTTTAGATTTGAATTATAGATTATGATTCGATTTTGAACAAAAAGATTCTCTTTATTTCAATTTTCATTAACAATTACAAGGCATAGAAGGAAGATCGGAGGCTTTAGCATAAGCCGTCAACGGCGATTTCTTAAAAACCCTACTCCCGAAGACCAAAAACCCTAACGTATGACCGGCAATCGCCGCCAGAAAAATACCGCCATTGAAGGACATCACAGAAAGCATAACCAAATAAGCCAATCCAATTCTGATTCCGTACAACGCCGTCTGAATCAACCCGGCAGCTACATGATTTGCACTCTCTTTGATGTAATTAGAGTGAGATAGCCACTCGACGAAGAAAGCAAGTAGAAAAACGACGAAAAGTGCGAAGACGTACATACCGATGTTGTTGTATCCAGGCCAACCGGAGAAGAGAATTTCGGCGTTTTTCCCCCAGAAAAACGTCATGTGCATCATCATGTGGTGGTTGTTCACGGCGGAAGCTGGTGCCGGCGGCGCCATATCTCCGTGCATATTCATAGCGTCGTTCATCTCTGCAAATTGAATCGTCTCTGTTTTGAATTTTCTTCCAAATTGAAGTGTGAAATGTGTGATGGAGGAGATGTATACATGTTTTAGATAAGCCAAATTTTGATAGTAACAGTTCAGTAATAATAAATGTTCGTTTACTACTACAAGGAAAGAATAATTTTACTTGTCGTTTCGGTGCGGTATAAAATATAATAATCTCAAAATAAAATATAAAATTATTTTATTTCGTGTCTAATAAGAGGTATTAGGTAGTTTTTGTTTCATTATTTTTGTTATAGTGATAAAATAATGTTAGATAAATTAATATAATATAATTTTGACATTTAAAAATTGAATAAAATATTGATAGAAAAAATAATGGAGGGGAGTGAAATTCACGGACTTAATTTATCCTTTCCAAAAGGTAGATTTAATTTTTTTGATAAAATAAAAGGGTATCAATATATATTAATTAAGAATTATAATGAAAAACACGTGACCCCACCTCTTCACATGGTAAGCACGTGTTTCACTGATTAATTCACGTCTATTAAAATTAGGTAAATTTATTATTTTATTCTTATTTAGTGATCTCTTGAAATCAAATTTTCGATAAATGAACATAAATTAATTTATTTTAATTAATTAAATTAACCAATAAATATGAATTAATCATTTAGTTTTTTCTATATTTGTTCAAATTTAAACTTTCAACGCTAATAACTTCTAAGAAAAATAGATAGAATAATGTCATTTATGCATTGATTTTGTAAAATGACAAATACTACCTCCTAACGGTAGTTGTCTAATATAGTAGAGTATTATTTTGAAATGTCTAACAATACTTGTCCACTTTATGAAATCAATGGATAATTTTATACTTGTTCCTAATTTGCCCTTATAATTAATTATAATCATTTCTCTATTACATTTTCAAGATATTGTATTTATTATATTCAAAGGGTGATAGAGTAAAATTGTCATTCTAATTATAATTTTTCTAAGAAGTGTACAAAATCAACAACGGACAAGTATAGTTGGACAGAGGAGAGGAAGTGAAAAATCTATTAAGTACTCCCTCCGTCCCATTTTATGTGGCACCATTTCCTTTTTGATCAGTCCCAAAAAAAATGTCACATTTCCTTATATGGTAAGTATTTAAAGGTACAATTCCTCTTTTACCTTTGTTGGTCACACTTAATCTTAAAATAATACTCCAATACATTTATGAGAAGAGAGAAAAGTGAATCTACTTTTTAAAGGGCAATTTGGTAACATTTCAAAGTCTTCATTTATTACTTAAATTTTGTGCCCGGTCAAATGTTGCCACATAAAATAGAACGGAAGAAGTATTAATAAAAAGGTCAACGTAAAATGAAACAGAGAAAGCAAAATAAGATGGTACGACACATCATACAACGGATTTAGCAAAATGTTGTCACTCTGACTCTCCTAAAATGTTGCCACACTTGTATCAGATCTATCATAAATGCATTACTTTTAAAGGATACGACAAGTACGCATCGACAATTTTGAAGAGTCCAAGCAACGTCATAGGCAAAATGTACAAGATCCAAAAACATTACATTCACTTGCTTCAGTGCTTTCCCATCACCAACTGCTTCATATTTATCTTGTCAATTGGTTTCTGTGATGCATAGCATCCTTCCTAGAATTTTTACCTATAATTTTCAAAACAAAATTAATAGGGGAAGCTAATGGGGTAACTGAAACACAATAGACAACAAATGATAATAGATATCAAAATCATGAAAATACATGTATAAAACAAATACTACGATAGACACGGTGCTCCCAGACTCCCACCAAGCCTAAACCCACCAAAAAGCTAGTCAAAACCTCAAACTACCTACTGACCTTATACCCTAAACCGCATCATCCATACCCTCTCATGTCCTATCTAATCACTTCTTCAGCCTACCTCTATCTCTCCTCATACCCATTATATCCAACCTCTCACACCTCCTTACTGGGGCATCTGCACATCTCCGAAGAAATGATACTTATATACAAATAAAAACCATCGATAAGAATGAAAAGGAATTATGTCCTCTTAGAATGCAAAGTCTTTTCACCTATTTAAGTAAAAAGTTGCTTCATCTGGGACTTAAACCAAACAGAGTCATAGCTTATGTGAATATAAGACGATCGAAAAATAACACAACGCTTAAATGAGGAAACTTACCATTATATTTCCATGTTGTTTTTTCGCCATTAGAAACAACCTCAAACATTATGCAATCTCCTTCCTTTAAGCAATTTGCATCACGGAATTCACGCCATCCACCCTTGATACATACACTATTGCCAAAAGAACGTAACTTAACGTTCCACGACCTTTCCCTTTTATCATCTCTAATAATCAAATCACATTTCTTGTTGGTGAGACCATTTGCAAGAGCAATTTTTGTCGGAATGTACTGAAACGGTTTATAAACCAATTACACATATAATCAATGAGTGGTATACTTCATATCTACACCAAGAAACAAAGAGGGAAAAAAAATGATATTCTTGCAAAGGATTCTTGAAGTAAATTTTCGACTTACCAAGAAATCATTGACGAGGCAATAAGGTCTAATAATGCATACAAAATGAGACTGACCAAAAGGCTTGTGCGTGGCCGTTCCTGCACAGGAAAACGCATGACTTGTTATGGATTCTAATTTGTGTCATGGTGCATATAACAAAGAAATAATGTTGTTATACAAATAAGAGGTTGCTTAAATGAGAAAACTTGCCATAAAACTTCCATATTGGCTTCTCTCCGTTAGTAACGACCTCAAACATCATGCAATCTCCCTCCTTCAAGTCATTTTCAACACGAAATTTACGCCATCCCTTTGCGATATAGACTCCATAACCATAGGTATCAATCCTTAAATTCCATGATCTCTGTCTTTCATCTCTAATAACCAAACCACATTTCTTATTGATGAGTCCGTTTGCCCGAGCAAATCCTCTAGGAAGGCGCTGAAATGGTTAATAAGTTATAGCAATTTGCACATATATATCATCAGCTTCATGTTTCCGCTGTATCATTACTCCAATAAAACAAAGACAGGAAACAAAGAAAATGATGCAGATGTTTTCTTTACGAACTCACAAAGTAATTTCTTGAAAGGCAATACGGCCAGACAATGCACTCAAGATGAGATTGACCAAATGAGCTGCAAGTAGCAAATTCTTCCTTCGGAAAAGCCTTTCTTGTTGACACGATGTTGGGGTTTGGTTTGTCTGTGACAGAGTAATTGTGACAAACTCACGTCAAGAAATCAAACATGAAAAAACTATAACAATTAGGGGTCGTTCGATTGGGTGTACAACAATAGTACTGAATAAGGTTTATTAGTAATACTGCGATTAGTTATGCTTACATTATTTTTTTATCGATTATTTGGTTTATTAGTATAGTTGTTTATGAATAACATGTTTTACAGTACGGAGAACAAAACACCAAATAGTTTTGTCGAAGATGCAATATAATGTCATGGTGTATTGTACATAACAAAGAAAAAAGGATCATCGACAAAAAAGAGGAGGTTTTAATCTGAAAAACTTACCGCGAAATTTCCATATTGGTTTTTCTCCATTAGCAATAACCTCAAACATCATATAATCTCCCGCGTTTAAGTCATTCGCAATGCGGAACTCACACCATCCGCCTAATAGATGGACTCTACAATCGTGGGTAGCTAGCCTTAAGTTCCATGATCTTTGTCTTTCATCTCTGATAATCACATCACATTTCTTGTTGAAGAGACCGTTTTCCATTGCAAAGTGTTTAGGAAGGCGCTGAAATGGTTTATAACAATTTGAACATATGAATATGATTATACGCTTCATACGTTTGCTGTAAACAACTCCAATTTGGTAGTTTTGAGACTTACCAAGTAACTATGTG
>JAJOOR010018339.1:0-22117 GCA_036250505.1 Solanum acaule | reverse complement strand
TTACCCCTACCTTGTAAAAGTAGAAAAATTGTTTCCGATCATCAACTCAAATAAAATAATGGATGAAATAATTTACTCAATTAAAAACGTTTATTAGACAAGCCTTTTTAGGTAATAATATTTACAAAAGAACATCATTTATAAATGCATATAGAGCATAGGCCGACCTTACCCCTACCTTGTAAAAGTAGAAAAATTGTTTCCGATCATCAACTCAAATAAAATAATGGATGAAATAATTTACTCAATTAAAAACGTTTATTAGACAAGCCTTTTTAGGTAATAATATTTACAAAAGAACATCATTTATAAATGCATATAGAGCATAGGCCGACCTTACCCCTACCTTGTAAAAGTAGAAAAATTGTTTCCGATCATCAACTCAAATAAAATAATGGATGAAATAATTTACTCAATTAAAAACGTTTATTAGACAAGCCTTTTTAGGTAATAATATTTACAAAAGAACATCATTTATAAATGCATATAGAGCATAGGCCGACCTTACCCCTACCTTGTAAAAGTAGAAAAATTGTTTCCGATCATCAACTCAAATAAAATAATGGATGAAATAATTTACTCAATTAAAAACGTTTATTAGACAAGCCTTTTTAGGTAATAATATTTACAAAAGAACATCATTTATAAATGCATATAGAGCATAGGCCGACCTTACCCCTACCTTGTAAAAGTAGAAAAATTGTTTTCAATTGATCATCAACTCAAATAAAATAATGGATGAAATAATTTACTCAATTAAAAACGTTTATTATACAAGCCATTTTAGGTAATAATATTTACAAAAGAACATCATTCATAAATGCATATAGAGCATAGCCCGACCATAACTAGGGGCAAATTTACGTGCTAAAAAATAGAGCATGTGAACCCGTGGTACGTTCTTTCCGTAAAGCTAGATATTTTATGTATATATTTTCTAAAGTTGGTATAATATTATCTATTGGCACTCATTTAAAAAAAAGGCTACATAATGGTGTAATTGGTTGGATGTCGAGTTATTTCTCTAAAAGACTAGGGATCAATTCCACTTAATACATGTTTTCCTTCTAGATCTCTTTTTCTTTAGCGATGCATCCATGTTCTAAAAATTCTACATTCGCCTCAAACCAAACCCCTACGTACCATTATGAGGTACGTAGAGAAATTATTTTCAGATGACTTTCAGCGCGAAAGCGCGAGAAGGGTGGTGTGTGTACAACAACATTAACAATATAATACTCAGTGTAAATCAACATATGGAGTACTCTGTAAAGGGTGGAGTATAAACATACCTTATCCCTACCTCATGAAAGATAGAAAGATTGTTTCTAAAAGACACAAGACGAGAGTGTGTGTACAACAATAACAATAAGTTACTCGGTGTAATTCCACACGACACATGAGACAATGAGAGTAAGGGAGGTGATGAGAACATGAAGAAATCTAAATAACTTCTTATACTCCATTATTCTCCCACATCGTTTATAAAACACAAATAGATCCACTTTATAAAATCTCAACTAGACGTCAAATACGCCGAGCTTGGTAACTCAACTAAAAAGTTGCTATCAAAGACCAGTAGTTTGGGAGAGTTGGCAAAATAGCCACTCTCCAAATTTAATTGAACATTAAGACAAAAGTCTTGAACAATCTGTGGTATAGCCACTATTAATGACATTATCCATGTGCCCTAATTGACACATACAAAAGACTTCACTAGGTTTTCTTATCTCCACTATGGTCTCCCCTTCTTTTCCAATTAATTTGGAATAATATATATCTATTTGCATTTTTTAAAAGTTATATTAAAAACAAAGAAAAAAACCAAACGGGAAAGAAGAGAGCAGCTCATTTTTGCTGCTGTCAAAAATGACGATTTCGGCGAGTTTTTCGGCCAAAATATCCATTTTCAAGGTAATATCATCATCATCTCCTACTCCATCTTCATTTTTACTCCATTTTCTTTCAAAAACCAAGCTTCAAAATGATTTTTCCGCCATTTTAGAAATTTGAGAAATCTTCCATAATAATCACTTGATAACTCATTATGGATACATTTTAGTAGTTTAAAAGCATTAAAGATCTGTTTCGCCATTGCAGGAGCTGCATTTTGAACCACGATCTCATTCAATCGCGTTTCTGTACAGATGTCAGACTTCATCGATTGTTAACGACTGATACTGTAATCTAGTATATATCTTTGTAGTCGATAATAGCAGTAGCTGAATTTGTTGTTGCTGGTGGTGATTATATGGGAGTATGGGAGGAAACTCCCAAAAGCTGGAATTGGAAATCTTTTAGTAAGACGACAGTGCCCGTTGCGTCGCAATGGTTCATATGACGATATGATTGCAAGCGTAATTAAGGCCGGTGAGTTAACTTACGAGCCAAATGACTTGGTGATTAGCTATCAAATAAATGGGAGGGGAAAAATACATCCCACATTCATAAAAAAAAATGATAGGCACGTGAGCTAGTACATGTTAGATATTCGTATTGATGGCTCTAGGCCTACATTGAGGATAAACGTCAATGCAAGGCCTCCAATTGAACCAACAAATTCATGTAACGGCGACAATGATTCGATTGGAAATGAAAGATTAGGTGATCATTCAAATGATAGCTTGGGTGATCATTCATGAATATACATGATGATCCAACTAATGTGGAAAATCAGCCGGTAGATGCGGAAGATTCCAAACCCGAATGTTGTGAAGAAATGCAGGTACAAAAGGAATTGGGATCACAATCCAATCATTCTTTCTCCAATGGAACTAATTTATGTATAAACCAAACTTTAAGTAACAAGAATGAGTTGCAATTGTTATTAGCCAAAGCGGCGGCAAAAAAGTCTTTTGATTTTGCTATTGTGAAGAGTTGTACTTAATACTTAAAGGTGAAATGTGTATCTCGCAATTGTGCATGGATGTTGCGGGTGAGGAAATATGAGTGTTTGGATAGATTTCGTATCTATAAGTACATTGGCGAACATAGTTATGGCGTTGAACATGCCAATAATATCTATAGAAAAATTTCAATCAAAGTGATTGCTTCACTTTGTGTAAATATGTATCGTGATGGCAAGGGTCCAAATGTTAAAGAGATTCAAAGAGCTATGTTTAATTCTTTTCATTGTAGTCCAAACTATTGGAAATGTTGGAAAGGTGGAGTGGTTGCTAAGGAAATGGTCTGAGGGACAGCGAAGAACGGATATTCATGCTTACCGACTTTTTCTTACATGTTCGAGACACTTAATGTTGGTTCTAGTTATTGTCTCATGGTAAACGAGGATAGTCATAGGTTCATGTATTATTTCTTGGCCTTTGGTGCTTACATTAAGGGATTTGCCCACATGAGAAAGGTAATTGCGGTTGATGGCACTCATTTACATGGTAAATATAAGGGCGTGTTATTGAGTGTTGTTGCATATGATATGGAGAATCATTTTTATCCGATTGCCTTTTGTGTCGTGGACAAAGAGAATGATGCATCTTGGACATTATTCTTTGAGAAATTGAAGGAGATTGTGGTCGATGAACCAGATTTGTGTTTTATCTCCGATAGACACAAGAGTATTGCCAACGGTATTGTGAATGTTTACAATCATGCTCACCACGGATATTGTATGAGGCGCCTTGGTGAAAATCTCCGCGTAAATCATCATTGTGGAGATTACCTTTATCTTTACTATAATGCGGCAAAGGCTTATTCTTTGGAGGAGTTTGACAATCATTTTGTAGAATTCAAGAACAAATACCCTGCGGCAGCCGTCGTCCTTGAGCATGATATTGGTTTTGAGAAGTGGAGCAGGGCACATTTTCCTGGCAATAGGTATGATGTGATGACCACAAATATCGCCGAGTCACTCAATGTTATGTTGATAGATGAAAGAGAGTATCCCGTAGCATCTATATTTAATTTGATTGCTAAGAGGTTTGGAGAATTGTTTAGGGAGAGGCATGCATATATCCTCAAATCAATGGGTAATCAAATAGTGCCGGCTGTGAAAAAAATTGCAAGAAAAAAAATAATAGAGGGAGACTCCTTGTATGTGGAGAATATAATCGGGGATGACAATCAATTTACCGTGTTCGGTGTGGGTGTTACTGCCTATGTGGACCTACTGGAAAAGTCATGTTCATGTAGGGAATATGACTTGATCAAGATACCTTGTGCTCACACGATGGCCGTTTTGCGATCGAAGCATGGCAATGAGTATGGTATGAGCATCTATGAGTACTCTCCGCCTTTGTATAAAGTTGAAGCGTACCTTATTGCATACATGGATTCTATTAATGTTGTCCCTCTCGAGTCAGAATGGTGTGTTCCAGAAGAATTGCTTAATGTGAACATTCTTCTGCCTCTTGTCGATACCAAGCTTGGAAGAAAAAGAAGAAAACGTGTCAAAGGCATCGGTGAGAATTTCAAGAGCAAGAGAAGGAACAAATGTTCAATTTGTAAGAGAACCGGACACAAGAGAACTACATGTGTGAAGAACAATAAATTTAAACAAGCTTGATTGAATTTGTTTTTGTAATGAAGCTACTGTTTGTTTTTTGCTACTGTAACCGAGCTTATGTTTTTTTTTTGCTACTGTAATCAAGCAACTGCCAGTATTTTCGTCAATTTATTGTCATCCATTATCGTAATTACTCATGATCTAATATAGATCAATCAAAATATGACATATATTTTGTACACTGTCTATTAAGCTGTGTATTATTAATATATGAAAATTATTGGTATTTGTAATGCAATGATTCTAATGCATGAATTAGAATATGATTAAATATTAGAATTAGAATGATATTAGAATTACAAATACCAATAATTTTTAATGCACCAAATCAAACAATGCTTAAGAAATAATCTAAGTATAGATGTTACCATTAAAAAAAAGTGGCATATACACTTTTTTTACCATTAAAATATAGATGTTACCATTAAATGAATCCTTATATGCATATACACTTTTGTTACCGTTGTAAAATTTGTATATGTAAATATGTACTGGTTGTCAAAATATATAGACCTCTTAAACAATCAATGCATATCTATGTGTGTGGTGTGTGTATGATCATTGAGATTTACACTCTGACATTAGTAAGGTATATTTGAGTTTATGTCTATGTTAAAGCATTGTCGATACTGCAGGTACTAAAATATGACACTTATATATAGACCAAAAGTAGTAGGATTTAAAAAAGACAACAATTAATTAATAATAAATAATATTTTTGAAATTTATCCAATTAAATAAGTTTAAACAAGTCATATGATCATTTAAGAGTCCACATAAATTGGGTGTGGTGATTAGAGGTGTATGAGGAAGAGTTGTATAACAATGTTTGCAAAAGCATAAGTATGATGTATGGATGTTGATTGTATAACCACTACTCTTCATCACACATCTCTAATCACCACACCCAATTTATGTGGACTCTTAAGTGATCATATAACTTGTTTAAACTTATTTAATTGGATAAATTTCAAAAATATTATTTACTATTAATTAATTGTTGTCTTTTTTAAATCCTACTAGTTTTGGTCTATATATAAGTGTCAAATTCTAGTACCTGTAGTATCGACAATGCTTTAACATAGACATAAACCCAAATATACCTTACTAATGTCAGAGTGTAAATCTCAATGATCATACACACACCATACACATAGATATGTATCGATTGTTTAAGAGGTCTATATATTTTGACAACCATTACATATTTACATATACAAATTTTATAATGGTAACAAAAGTTCAAATTCCACTTTTTCAACGGTAACATCTGTTTATTTTTTAGTATAAAAGGAAGGCAATTCCTCATAAACAACTCAAAAGCCTCCATTTTTACAATGTCTCAAACATCTCAAACATCCAATGCAAAAAAGTCTTACAATTGTCATTGTGGTAATCCAACTACGTGAGGACGTCACACACCAATACAAATTTAGGTCGACAATTCTTTAATTGTGCAGTTGGCATATGCTCATTTTTTAGGTGGCTTGAAAATGAATCATCAACGAGTAGCCCATTAAATTTTCAAGGTGTTGCCAAATTTGAATTATTAACAAAGCTATGGGAATCCGAAGAAAATAGAAATCTGCTAATGACTTTCTTAAAAGAGGCCGAAGAGCAGAGGAATCACTTGAAAGTGTTGCTAAAAGATGCTGAAATAAATAGAGATCAACTAAAAGAAAGGTTGATTTTGGCAGAAGTAAAAGAAAAACACCTAAAAGCAATATTGTGTGGTTTATTTTTGGTGTTTGCTTTTTGAAAATGTGTAACAAGTGTGTAACATGAATGTAGTGCTGAATTAATAAAGTATTTCTCTCTATTTATTGCATTGTTATATCTTTTATTTTTAATCGATAATGTTATAGATCAACAGTGATAACAATTTATAGTATTAGACATACAAGTTTATTAAGACATAGATTAATAAGAAATCTAAAAACCCTTCATAATAAAATATGTACTGTCCAATGTACATTTTTGTCGTCAAAAACAGCAATTGTCAAAAACCAATGTACTTTAACCATGTTCTTAAAAACCAACTTATCAAAAACTATTGTCTTCAAACTAGGGAAAACCCAACTATCACAAAAACCAATTGTCATAAAAAACGAACAACTTCAAAAATTGTCTTAAAACACCAGGGAATAACCATCACAAAAACCACAACTGCCCTTACTCATCACCACCAACCTCACCATTAAGCTCCATCACAATGCCCATCACGTCTATTTCTTTTTCCACTTCTGCCACATCAGTGGCCAAGCCTCCTTCTTCCAACTTTTCCTCTTCTTCATTCTCTGTTATCTTCTCCTCTTGTTGTTCTTTCTCTTCTTCTCCACTTGCTTCATTTTCTTCATTTTTCTCCTCCTCCAGATTCTCTTCTTCACTTTCTTCTTCTTTCTTTTCTTCTAGTTTCTCCTTTTCTTTTTCTTCATCGTTCTCTTCCATATTCTCTTTTTCTTTTTCTGTCATCTTCTCCTTATCATCTTGTTGTTTCTCTTCTTCTTTCATCTCCTCTTCCTTCATCTCTTCATCAACTTCTTCAGCAAAGTATGCATCAACTGCAGCAAGATCATCATCGATTACAACTAATGGAAGGGTGTTGTCATCAACTGTTGGTGATGAAAAATTGGCATCATCTACTGCAAGATCAGTGGCTAAGCATTAATACAAATACATTATTTTACATAATTAATACATAAATTTATCTACCTTTCTTTTTCTTTTTATTTCTTCTCAATTTCTCCTCTCGTACAAAAGCAACAATTTTCACCATTGATTGCTCGAGGGATGCAACACGCTCACACAGACTTTCATCTTTAGAAGTACTTGGTACAGAATTCTCACAAGGTTGATTAGGATTGTGATCATTTGAATACTCATCCTCCACATTACCTACTGTAGAAGTGAGGACAGTGACACCTTTCAAACTGGCCTTTAAGGCATCAATGATTGTGTCCTTCACTTCATTCGTATATGGCTTTAATGTTGCCATATAATTTTGTTTGGTCTCACGGACAGTAGGTATGATGTATGGATGCACAACCTACAAAAAAAAACATAAATAGTACAAGACCTTCACTAATTTACAAATATTGTTAGATAATAATAAATAAGTTTATACCTTTGTACTTAAATAGATCACCTTCGACAATATTATCGATCTTTGCCGTGTGCCATCTAAGTAAACGGGGAATTGGCAGAGGAAAATCCAAGGACTTCTTTGCATAATTACCAAGATGAGGAAAAGCCTCATATATCCAAACCTGAAATTAATAAAATAACAAATAAATAAACAGAGACTATGAAATACTAAATAAATATATAAGAGTTTAATATTAATCAAGTCCCTAATTGATAAAAATTACCAGAAAAGCTCAGGGGAAGCCATACAAAGCATACGATGCATTGCCTCTTTCCTTGTACACTTCACTTTGTTTCTTCAAATTAATTGTGTTCTTCAAATACGTCACTGTTAAATCAAAACACTATTTGCCCCATGGATAACTCTTGAAAAAATCTAAATCATCGACCATCTTAATGTGGTTTGAATCCACAATCTTAGATCGATCGTGGGCAAGCAACATTGAGTGGACAAACCAAACTAAAGAGCACTTCAACTTCTGCTCCTTATTCAATCTGGTACACTTAATCAAACTCAACAACTTTGAACCACTGATATTCTTATTCCTGGTTACTTTATAGTAAAATTTCTCACCTTTCTGAAGCACTTTTTTCATTTTTGCATCACGGGGGTATGCTGAGTAATTCAGCCCCGTAATCAATGTAAATTCTTTTAAGCCAAAACAAGCAGGCTTATCATTCACACAAAACCACATCTCATGCAATTTTTTTATCATTTTTGACACGACGTAACATGTAATGGACCATCTGTCCATTGAACTTGTAATATTCTGGAATATGCCTTAAATGACCAAAACAAGTACCTTTAAAGTCATTATAATATTTTTCTTGAAGTAAAACATTTCTAAAATCTTGAAAAAGAGTCATTCTTGCTTTAACAGAAAAGATTCTAACTCATCCATCCATGTAGTGAGATTATAGGACTTATCAGAGATTTCTCTTGTACAAGTTGGCAAGGACAGAGGATCATCATCCTCATCTCCAGTATCTCGGCTATCTCTACTAGTCTTCTCGTCTCCATTGTCATTGTTCTCTTCACTAGACTCAACCTCATCAGTAGCTTGGGCACTACTGTCCTCATAGTTGTCGATTTCATCCATCGTATCAGAATTCGAGTCATACTTGGGTTCTTCAACTACAACTTTTTTCTTTTTTGAACATCTTGAAACTTGTTCAGCCTTTCTTTTCTTGTTTTTACAAGGCTTAGGAACATATTTTTTTAACAACTTCACCTCTAGTTTTAGCCATAACAAGAGTAAACCTACAATAAAACATAAAAAATAAATAGCAGATACAACAGAAATCAACAATGCGATTGACAGAAAATACCACTAAAAGAGGGCAATGAAAAATACTGCACTTTGACTTTGTGTAACAACGCATGTAATGAGAAAAAACAAGACCAGCAAAAGCAAACAAATACAACGGAGAAAAACAACAATCCACAACAAAAGCCAAAATTTAAAAATCAACAGGCGAGATAAACATAAATTATTTTAAAAAAAATAAGCAATCAAATAGGGTCAAATATTTATATCCAAACAAAAAGGTCATTAGAGACCACAAATATCATGGAATACGGCGAAAAAATTTCATCCTAAACAAGAACATGAAGAAAAATCATCCAGAAAAAGGGTTCATTAAATCATTACACTACTATAACAAAATAAACAACCAAATACGGCTAAAAATTATCGAAAAACACCATTAAAGAAGAATCAACTTACCAAAGATGAAAGCTTTGAACTTGGAGAAGAAGCTTGAAAAAAACAGATGACGATTTGAGAGGGTTTAGGACGATGAAAATGGAGAAAAGTTTGTATAAGTTAATGGAAGAGAAGTGTATAGGAAGAGTAGCGTATGATAAGACTAGAAGAGAAGTGTATGGGGAAGATGAAGATGAAAAGCGGGACATTGCACTTGGAGAAGAAGAAAGGTCTCCTCGATTTTCATAAATAATTAATATTTTATCAGAATATAATATTTTAAAAAATGTATTGGGATTATAGTATATTTTTGTAGTGTTATATTTTTTCCCCAAGTTTTAAAAATAATAAATAAGCCCTTGACCCCACATTCACAAATATACCCCAAGTTTTAAAACAGCCAAACATACCCATGACCCCACACTTTTTCCTTTTTAAAAAGCTCAACCCTAGAAAATAAAGCAAAAATAAATTAGGTGACTATAGAGTGAATTAAGTTTTAAAGGTATCCCCAATGTCAATTCTTCTCGAGTAGTTTGCTAACAAGTCTGAAACCCTAAAATGTCATCAAAGCTTCTCATAGTTTGGACCATAATTTGTTTATGCCACTCTTCTTGATAATCAAATACAAAGAAGATCCACAATTTTTTCATGGAAATCAAGTTCAAACCATTCTAGTTCGAAAAATACGCTACTAACGATCCTCGAATCACGTAAAAATTTAAGCGAGTGAGAAGAAATAAGGGATAGCAAAAAAGTTACCATTGTGAGGTAGATAAACTATTTTCGAAAACCAGTAGGCTCAAGAATAGACATATTCAATATAATCTCACATGTGGAGTCTGAAAAAAGAGTAGAGTATAGACATATATTACCCTACCTCCTGAAAGATAAAGAGGTTGTTTTTAGAGTGTCTGTAATGCAACAATAACATACTTAGTGTTATCTCACAAGTGGAGTCTGGAAAGGTTAAAATATAGGCATACCTTACTCTTATACTCTTATCCCGCGAAAGATAAAGAGCGGTTGTTTCCGAGCGATCCTCGGTGCGAACGAAAATGCGTGTGTACAAGTACAACATGGGAAATCTAAATTACCCCTTATTTCCCTTGTCCCACATCGATTATAAAATACAAATAGAGTCACTTTATAACCTCTCAACTAAATAACAAGCATGTTGAGCTTGGTAACTCAAGTGAGGGAATTAAGGTGATGTGAACAAAACTAAAACAAGTGGTGAAGTCTCATGTTGGGTGTTATATGGACCAACATAGATATTGGCTTGTTGTTAGCAGTAGGAAGAGTTTGGTTTAGAAGATGCTCATGTGTAGCACATTTAACCTCTTGCTGACTTCACAGAGCAGCGGCACTTCCTCTAGCTCAAAGACCACTTTGCTTAACAAGTCCAAAATCCATCCAACATGTCATCAAAAGGCTTCTCATAGTTTGGACCATCATATTTTTAATCAAAATTTTATATGTACTCTACCAGACGTGTTCAATTCCAATTATGGTACGTTTTTGGAGGCCACTCAACCCTAAGCCCTAGTTCATGCATATATAAAAGATATTTTGTGGAATTTTACAAGACGTGTTCAATTCTAATTAGGGTACGTTTTTGGAGGCTACTCAACCCTAAACCGTAGTTCATGTCTATATAAAATATATTTTATGGAACTCTACAAGACGTGTTCAATTTCACATAGGGAAGTTTTTGGAGGCTACTCAATCCTAAACCCTAGTTCATGCCTATATAAAATATATTTTATGGAACTCTACAAGACGTGTTCAATTCCAATTAGGGTACGTTTTTTAAACGCTACTCAACCCTAAATCCTAGTTCATGTCTATATAAAAGATATTATATTTCCAGTAATGGCATCTCGAATATTCTGTACACTCTTGAAATATTGATAATATTGATAAGGAGATCAAAATATGTCAAATTCTTCTTGATAATCAAACACAAAGAAGATCCACAAATCATTTCAGGGAGATCAAGTCAAAACCATCCTAATTCAGAAATATGTCACTACTAAGTACTAACGGTCCTCGAATCACGAAGAAATCATAAGAGAGAGAAGAAATCTCAAGGGATAAATAGATTTGTACGCTCAATGTTTATTAATAAATTATATTTCTTCGTATTTTATTTGTGATTGCAATTTATTTTCTATCACTTTAAAATTTGTTGCAAACATATCTATTTAGCCATAATTTTGGATCACTTATAAGCATGTCTTAGTTTTTTTGGAACATCTTTTCTCGAAAAAAAACTAATTAAAATTTCAGATTGGCGTACTTTGGCCCTTATATTATTTGAAGAAAATCTCATAATCTAGTTAAAGTTGTAGTTATATTATTTGGTTTTTTATTAGATGGTTTGATATTAGCTTTAAATCTTAGATTCATATCAAGAAATTTTTCTAGGGGCGAATTTACATGCCATGGAGCACGTGAACCTCTGATTTTTTTTCTGTAAAATTAAGTATTTTTTCTATATATTTTCTAAAGTTGTTATAATATTATCTATTGTCACTTGATTACAAAAAAAAAAAAGGCTAAATAATGGTGCAATTGGTTGGATGTCGAGTTATTTACCTAGTAGACTAGGGATCAATTCCACTTGATACATATTTTCCTTCAAGATCTCCTTTTTTTAGCGATGCATCCATGTTTTAAAATTCTACATTCGCCTCTAACCAAACCCCTACATACCATTGTGAGGTACGTACAAAGATTATTTTCGAAAGACATTCAGCGCGAGAAGGGCAGTGTGTACAACAACATCAACAATATAATACTCAGTGTAATCCAACATATGGAGTACTCTATAAAGGGTGGAGTATAAACATACCTTATCCCTACCTCATGAAAGAAAGATAGAAAGTCTGTTTCCAAAAGACGCAAGATGAAAGTGTGTGTACAATAACAATAACAATAACAATAATAATATACTCAGTGTAATTCCACACGTGAGACAATGGAAGTAAGGGAGGTGATCAATGAGACCATGAAGAAATCTAAATAACCCCTTATATTCCATTATTCTCCCACATCGTTTATAAAACACAAACATAGCCACTTTATAAGCTCTCAACTAGATGATAAGTATGCCGAGCTTGGTAACTCAAGCTTGTAACTCGAGTGAGGGCATTAAGGTGATGCGAACAAACTAAAAAAAGTGTGACGAAGTCTCACGTGGGTGTTAAATGGTGGACCAGCATAGATACTGGCTTGTCATCGTTCACAGTATTTACTGTGAGCATTCATGACTTCACAGAGTAGTGGCTCCTCCTTGCTTGGGGCAACAACTTAAATGTTGCTATCAAAGACCAGTTTGCTAACAAGTCCTAAACCCTAAAATGTCATGAAGGCTTCTCATAGTTTGGACCATCACCTTTTTTCCTTTTTATATACAGCCATGGATATTGCATCAACTTTTTTAAAAAATCTTTAGACTACAAGACGTGTTCAATTCCAATTAGGGTACGTTCTTGGAGGTTACTCAGATCCTAAACCCTAGTTCATACAACAAAAGAATTGAGGGGTACTAAAAACTTATCCCGGACCCCTAAGTGTAATCCTACACGTGGGATCTAGACATAATAGAATATACCCAGACCTTAGCTCTACTTCCTGATAAGTAAAGAGACTATTCCCGAAGACCTAGATTACGTATGTACAAGTACAACATGGGATACTGTGTTGTTGTGGACATGTGTGTGACATTGCATGAGGAGAGAGTTTGGTTTAGGTGCTCTTTCGTAGCTGACTTCACAGACCAGTAGTTTGCTGAAGTTCAAACCACAAAACTCTGAAGGCTAGCTTCTCATAGTTTGGGACCCCATTACCTTTTTGATCAAAGAGAACATTTGTGTATGATCAAAATTAATGTTTACAGGAAAATAGATAGATTTCATACTTATTTTCTTATATTTGGTACGCAAGCAAACAATATTATGCTAAGAACGTTTGTGTATAATCTAGATAAATACTATAGAAGTAGTGTGGAGATGGGGTGATGGGGATAGGAACTATGGGGACATGGAGTGAAGATGAGGTGTGTTGGAGGATGGAAGGACAAAATCAATGTGGAATGTCATTTTTCAAAGAACATGTTTTTTAGTAGAAAATGTTTTTCACCAGATCGAACACACCCTTAATAGTTAAAACATACCTAAACCATCACTTTGTAGTTTCACAACTCTAGCTATCTGTTGTTCATAAGTTTGCCTTCTCACATAATTTAGAAAAACATCATATTCTAATGATTAGCTGAACCTAAGAAAAACATTTTCTGGTCCATTTTACTGAGTTCAACAAAAGGTGACCATTAAAAAGAGCTTCTTAACAAACACTAACATATATTATAGTACTAGCCGAGAGTTTTGCTCAAAGACAAGTTTGCTAATAAGTCCAAAACCCTAAAACGTCAAGACGGCTTCTCATAGTTTGGACCACTACCTTCTTCTTTTTTAAGCTTAGTGCCATATTTTAGTACTATTTCTTGAGAAGTAGACAACATATCTAGTGTAATATTACATGTGGGATCTAGGGAGGGTAGAGTGTACGGATATCCAGACCTTATCCCTACTTCTTGTAAAGAGAGTGCGTGTGTACAAAACAATAACATCATACTCAGTGAAATCTAAAAAGAATAGTATAGACAGACTATATCTTACCCCATTGTGAGGTAGAGAAACTATTTCTGAAATATACTAGGCGCGAGAAGAGCATATTCAATATAATCTCACATGCGGAGTCTGAAAATGGTAGAGTAATAAACATATCTTACCCTCCCTCATGAAAGATAAAGAGGTGGTTTTTAGAGTGTGTGTACACAACAATAACATACTCAGTTTAATCTTACAGGTAGAGTCTGAAAAGGTTAAAGTATAGGCATGCATACCTTACTCTTACCCCGCGAAAGATAAAGAGCGGCTGTTTCCGAACGATCCTCTGCGTGAAACGAGAATGCGTGTGTACAAGTACAACATGGGAAATCTAAATCACCCATTATTTCCATTGTCCCACATCGATTATAAAACACAAATAGAGTCACTTTATAAGGTCTCAACTAAATAACAAGTATGCTGAGCTTGGTAACTCAAGCTTGTAACTCAAGTGAGGGCATTAAAATGGTGTGAACAAAACTTAAACAAGTGGTGAAGTCTCATGTGGACCAGCATTGATACTGGCTTGTTGTCAGCAGTAGGAAGAGCTTGGTTTAGAAGATGCTCATGTGTAGCACACAACCTCTTGCTGACTTCACAGAGCAGCGGCACTTCCTCTTGCTCTCAAAGACCACTTTGCTAACAAGTCCAAAATCCAATCCAAAATGTGCTTCTCATATAGTTTGGACCATCACCTTTTTAATCAAAATTTTATGGAACTCTACGAGACGTGTACGTTTTTGAATGCTACTCAAACTTAAACCCTAAGTTCATGCATAAAATTTATGGAACTCTACAAGATGTGTTCGTCTTGTCAAATTCCAATTAGGGTACGTTTTGGAGGTACTTCATGCATAATTTTATGGAACTCTACAAGACGTGTTCGTCTTGTTAATTCCAATTAGGCTACTCAACCCTAAACCCTAGTTCATGCATATATAAAGGATATCATATTCCCTTAAAAGAAATCAAAATATATCAGATTCTTCTTGATAATCAAATATAAAGAAGATCCACAAATTATTTCATGGAGATCAAGTCCAAATCATCTTAATTCGAGAAATATGTCACTACTAACGGTCCTCAAATCACTGAGAAATCTTAAGAGAGAAGAAATCTCAAAGGGATAAATAGATTTGTACCCGCAATGTTTATTAATAAAATTATATTTCTTCGTATTTTATTTGTGATTGTAATTTATTTTCTATCACTTTAAACTTTGTTGCAAACATATCTGTTTAGCCATAATTTTGGATCACTTATAGGCATGTCTTAGTTTTTTTGGAACATCTCCTCTCTTTTTTCTGGAAAAAAGAAAAACCAATTAAAATTTCAGATTGCCGTACTTTGGACCTATACTATTTGGAAAAAAAAAATCTCATAATCTAGTTAAAGTTTTTTTTTTTTTTTTTAATCTAGTTAAAGTTGTAGTTATATTACTCCTATTTGGTTTTTTTTTTAGATGGTTTGATATTAGCTTTGAATCTTAGATTCTGACGAAAGTCTGGCTTTAAGAGGTAAATGGCTCCCTTATTAAAAGCGAATTTATTTTTAAGATTCGAAAGTGACTCATTATAAAAAAAATAAAAAAATAACAGAGGATGATAGCTTTATAAACATTTTTCAATGCATATTAAAAAAAAAAAAATCAATAAATAGCAGCCAACACCAAACTTCAATAACCAAGACGATCATGAAGTCTAAATAATAGACAGAGTGACAACTTTTTGCGAGTAGAGTGTGTATACAATAATAACATATCCAGTGTAATCTACAAGTAGAGTCGGGAGGAGCAGAATATAATATATGAGTTATTAAGTGAGGTGGTTTATGCAAGACCCTCAGAGCAAGAAGAGAGTGTGTGTACAACGACGACACACCCAATGTAATCCTACATGTGAAGCCAGGGGAGGATAGGGTGTACGCATACACATACCCGATAAAGAGACTATTTTTGCAATACTCAAATAACATTAAGTGGTTTATCAATTTTTTTCCATTTGTATATATTTAAAAATTCCATTCAATTTAAGTAGAGGATAGAGTGTAGGAACATAACTATTTTCGCAAGACCCTCGGTGCAAGAAGAGAACATAGGTAAAGTTTGAAAAAAGTTACTATATGCAAAAAAAAGTTACTTGTTTTTTAGTAGAAAATATTTTCCACAATACCAAACACACCCTAACTAGTCATAGCATACCTGAACCATCACTTTTTCGTAGTTTCACAACTCTAGCTATCTGTTGTTCCTTAAGTTTGCCTTCTCACATAATTTAGAAAAACATTATACTATAATATGATTAGCTTAACCTAAGAAAAACATTTTCTGATCCATTTTACTGAGTTCAACAAAAGGTGACCATTAAAAAGAGCTTTTTAACTGTCTTTTATTATAGTGAGTGGTAGAATATTCGTTGTCTTCCTTTTCTCGAACTATTTTGTAATGTAAGATCTATCAGAAACACATCTATCTTGTAGGCATAAGCTCTACGTAAACACTATCCTCCCAAACTCCATTTGTGAAATTACACCGAATATATGTGGTTGCATAATGAGTGCAGAGTACCTTTATTTTTACTACTTGTGATAGTAAATACTTGCTAAACCCAATACAAAATTAAACTTAAATTTTGAATTGTTTTTGCTTATTAAGGATTCAAATGATCACATGCAAATACTTGCCACAGAATAAACTTGAAATTGCAGTATTACTCTTATGCTTCAATCCAGTTTTGTTATTAGGGATTTAAGCGCAAAGCACAATTAAAGTATGGGCGGTAGTTAAAAAAAAAAAAACAAGCAATAAAGGGAACAAACAGAAATACAATATCCATAATATTTTCCTTAACAACTTAAATACACTTATTTGCTGATTATACACGTCTTAAATGAACCTTCGACGAGTTTAACAACAAACATACTCAGTGTAATCCCACAAGATGTGATCTGAGAAGAGTAGAGTGTACAAGACCGTATCCCTACCTTACATAGATAGAGAGACTATTTTCGAAAGACCCCAGCTCAAGTAACGCAAATCAACATCACATAACATACAACCAAGAAAACAGTAACAACAACAAAGTCAATCTTCCAATAATTCTCATCTCACTAGTTATTGTGGTAGGTACTACCAACACCCTCCCAAGTTCTTTGCACTTCACATACACCATTAACATTAAAAACCTGGATCCCATTAAGTCTTGAGCCCAAAACATGTAACCCACTATGTCTCTCTCATTCTATCATTATCCCCATTTGACAATAACCTACTACAACTTGTAGTAAAAGCTTCAGCCGGTGGGCTCACCTTCCTCATCCTCCACATTTCTATTCATATATCTTTATCAAACACCATTTTATTGATTCATAATTCTTCCCTTTTTGTTTCTCATACATTATATATATGTCCTATACACTACGCATATATATATATATATATATTCCAGTTTTTTTGTTCATTTCATATCACTGTTCTATTGAGAAAACCTTGAGGAGTTCTTCCCGCAAACTGCTCGTGGTTGAACTCGAAAAAGGCCTCACTTGCATAGCGTCATCTCCAACCAAACCTCCACCCTTGAAGCCCATGGGATTCAATGATATGTGCTTGTGGGTCAGGGTGAATATTGTAGACCAACATATCTGGTAGTTGACGATCGTTCAGACTTGGTAAAGGCACCTATAGTAGGACAGAGGACTTGTTCGCTCTGGAGATTGACTTAGGCAAAATCTCATATTGGAATAAGAGCACAAATATAGGGCCTCCCATATAAGGCAGAATCATCAGGAATTCAACTGTTGAGAAGTCTTCGCAAAATCGCGAGGCACCAAAGATTAGACCAGAACAGACAATATCTTGACAATTGAGCTGAGCCATTGGGTTGATTTGATTACAATGGATGATTTTTGTTGTACTGGTAACTTCATGGTATTTGTTCTTTTCTTGGCTTTACTGTTGCATAACAGCAGTGAAGCATTTGGGACGTTCAGGTTTGATATACACCACAGGTATTCTGATCCAGTAAAAGGTATTTTAGACCTTCCCTGGTTGCCTAAAAAAGGTAGTATTCAATATTATTCAGCTTGGACACAACGTGATCGCCATATCAACAGGCACCGGCTTACCAGCACCATTGATACTACTCCCAACAGTCGCCGTCTTACCAGCACCATTGATCCTACTCCACTACCGCTCACGTTCGCCGGAGGAGGAAACAAAACAGTCCTACTCAGTTCGTTGGGATTGTAGGTTCCTTCTCCTTCTCTATATTAGTACTTCAATCACCTATGTGTCAAAAGAACTCTGGAACTTCTGCTTATGATTATCTGTTTTTTTCATTTTGGGATATCCAATAAAATTGGAACGGTACAGAGAAAATTAGCATGACCTTTGTGCAAGTATGACACGTGTCTGTTTTCAATTTGACTGAGGTTTACTTGTCTATGTAATTTGGCAATGGAAGACAAAGTTTTGTAAGAGAAGGAAGTCGAGGTGGATTCAGGATTTATAATCAGAGGATGCATCTATACTGAGACAGTGGACCCGGTAGGCATGCATCCACTGCTTACGTGTAGGGGATCCTGGGAAGAGGGGACCTGGTACATTAGTTACAGGCTCATCTGAACTCAATAGCTTTGGTTCAGACTCTATATATATAGTTGTTAAATTGCATTACCTGTAGTCATGCAGCAACCAAGTACGTTCTACCTTCAGGACTAACTAAATGTGTTTGTGTGAGTTTCAGTTTGCATTATGCAAATGTGACAGTGGGCACACCTGGGCTATCATTTCTGGTGGCACTTGACACTGGCAGTGACTTGTTTTGGCTACCATGTAACTGCAACAACTGCGCTCACACACTCCTGACAGGTTCTGGAAGAGTATGTCAATCGAATTTTAGTTTTGTGCATTAACGGTATATAAAAAATTTTAAGCTTAAGTTAACCTATAACAACAGGATACTCTTACCTATCAAAAAATGATGATATACCTATAAAGTAGGATAAAAACTGGCCATAGCCAGTTAAATTGCACTTGTCATTTGATAAATTTGCAATTAAGCTTGAGATCTAGTATCAAAGAAGAAACTGCGCGGACAATTTTGAGGAACTTGTTGGAATTTGAATAATAATGTTTAAAAATATCACAGAATTAAGTATGTGCAAAAGTGAGATTTTATGCACGTCATATAGGATTGAAAAAAGAGTGATTGAATGATCAATGAAGCGGGAGGATAGACAAGAGGTCTCGGGTTCAAAATCCCAATGGAGGTGTAGAACACTAAGAAATTTCCTCCCATTCTGCCTAAGTCTTGGTCGGCAGAGCTATACCTATACTGGTGAGAGATAGGAGGTACCAGATGGAATAATCAAGGTGCGTGCAATTAGGCCGAACACCTCCATCATGAAAAAATATGGTTGAAATGAAGTTTTGGATCACCATTCATTGAAATATTGAGGTGCTTACTAGCTTTAGTTTTGTGTGCTACAGTACTACACCAAAGTTGGCTTCATGGACTAGATTTCCTTATTTATGTTTTTTCTTCCCTTATTTCTGTTTATGTCATTGCTTGATGACACTTATCATAATTGTTTACTATTTACATTTTTGGAACAGCCTACAGACCTTAACATCTACAGCCCGAATACATCATCAACAAGCAAAATTGTTCCCTGCAATGGCACTCTATGTGGGCAAGGAAGACAGTGTTCAGTGGCACAAAGTGCATGTGGTTATGGAGTTGCATATCTCTCCCATAATACCTCATCTTCTGGGGTACTGGTCGAAGACATCTTGCACTTACAAACAGATAGCTCTCAACAAAAGGCTGTTGAGGCACCAATTACATTGGGGTGAGTGTGTATTACTTCGTGTTTCTCTTTGGAGAATATTAGGGTAATAACTAAATGCCAGTGCGGGAGGAAGTGCAAGCTCAAGGATCAGAGGCGGATCTAAGGGTTCAACTTTCCATCTCGAACTATGTATACATGTGCTAAAAGACATTTACGATGTATACACATTATGAAATCAAACTGATTATGAACTTGCTGACTCTAAATTTTTTGTTTGCCTCTTCCTAGAATACCTGTGAAATCAATTAGTCGAGTGATAATTTCAGAAAGTAGTTTCGATTTCCCAAATTTGATAAAGAAGCATTGGGTTGTCTAATGCTTTTTCTTGTCCACTACAATCTATATTTACTAGTAGTCCTATTTCAGGTGTGGAATGAAACAAACTGGTGCTTTTTTGAATGGTGCTGCTCCCAATGGTCTATTTGGACTCGGTATGGGCAATATATCTGTTCCTAGCATTTTAGCCAGCAAAGGTCTTGCTGCGAATTCTTTTTCTCTGTGTTTTGGGGCTGACGGTATTGGAAGAATAGATTTTGGAGACAAAGGGAGTCTGGACCAAGGAAAGACACCATTCAATCTTGAACAGACACAGTAAGCATTCACCTTGATTCAAAGTATTTAGCATTTTGATTCTGTTTCAAGCTTGATTAAGATGTGGGAATACAATCTAAACATCTATATTTCCTTCTTTTCTCTCTCTAAATGCAGCCAAACTTATAACATTAGTCTGACGGGAATAACTGTGGGAAACAAGAATATTGATGTTGATTTCACAGCCATATTTGACTCTGGCACCTCATTCACATACTTAAATGATCCTGCTTACAAAGTCATTACAGAGAATGTGAGTCGGGAGCAAACAGGAAAGCAACTTATTTCGCTATTCAACTAAGCAATTATTCTCGACACGTAATACAAATATATCATATATATATGTCTGAAAAAACACTAAAAATTCAATAAATATAAACCATAAATTCAAAAATACGATAATTTCAGAGCTAAAAACCTTAAATGTTGAACTCTTCAAGCTTAAATCCTAGATGTGCCTTCGGTCAGGACTCAAGAGTTGAATGTATGGTCACTAATTGGAGATTTTGTTGTTTAATATTTGACAACTAAATATATTTAGTATATTTTGCAGTTCAATTCCCAGGCACAAGAGCTACGTATTCAGCCTATGGTCCAGGTTCCATTTGAGTACTGCTATGGGCTAAGGTCAACCAGCTTTTATAATGTCTGCATTCCTTCACTTAATTCCCTATAAACTCTAAAGAAGCTAACACCATCTGTTGATACAGGACAAATCAAACTTACTTTCAAATTCTTGATGTAAATTTGATAATGAAAGGTGGCAACCAGTTTTATCTTTTTGATCCAATTATAACATTGTCCCTTCCAGTAAGATAGTACTGCTCATAGTATGTTAGAATTAGATCATTCTTGTTATCATTTTCTAATTTCTAATGACCCTGCTCAATCCTCAGGACGGTTCCACAGCGTATTGTTTAGCTGTTGTCAAAAGTGGGGATGTCAATATCATTGGACGTGAGTATCTATCATATATTTATAAAAGAGAACCTTAGGTCCGCCTACGTGGCGCCATCACAAGCTAGAATTTCCTTTTAAATTTATTTATTTCCAAAAATACCCTTTTTCTTTCATGAAAAGATGTGACTTTTATGGAGAGTTGCGACTTTTATGAAGAGTTGCGGCTTTTATGAAAAATTATGACCTTTCCGAAGGGTTGTAACTTTTCCAAAGAGTTGTGACTTTTCCGATAAGGCATAATAAGTATTTGTTCACACTACCCTTTGGTGTCTATAAATAGAGGGATTTCCTCTCTTTTTTTTTTGAGAAAGTTAACATTTTATAGACAAGATACACCAATAGTGTATTCTAGTAGTAGTTACATCTGGGATTTACAGTAAACAAAACCAAAGAAATCTACCACCTATATCCCTCCTAAACTATCTAGAAACTGAGTAATATCCTCCACCTTTTTGGGGAGTACATAGTTACACCAAAAAAAAAAGGTTATAAGACAATTCAACTTCAGACTTTGGAAAGGGATGCTCTTGTTTTCAAAACATTTTTGGTTCCTCTCCCTCCATATTGTCCACCAGATGCAAACAGGGACAATCTTCCATCTCTCTTTGTGGTCGGACAGATTTCCTTCTCTATTCCAGCGTGTTAGAGCTTCGGAGGTATGCCTTGGCATG
>JAJOOR010018338.1:0-22970 GCA_036250505.1 Solanum acaule | reverse complement strand
AAACAATATATTTGCGTATTTTTTGACATAATTGTCATATATTTGCGGAGTAGTATTCGACCCCCCCCCCCCCCCCCCGCCGAAAAAGTCTTATTCACAAATGACAAGTGTATCTTTTGACATAATTGTCATATATTTGCGGAGTAGTATTTGCTTCGTCTTCTTTTTTCTTTTGGGTTACAAGTTGAAGAAATATTCCCCATGTTTTAATTTATATTTTAATTTGTATGATTTTGAGAGTTAATCTTTTTACTTTTGATCATAAATTAGAACATAAAATTTTTAAGTTTTTCCAAATAAATTAGTTACATATTTAAAAACCTACTTAAAAGGAAATATTATAAGTCACAAAAACTGATAATTCTATATATTTAAAACACATAAAACTACAATAAAAGAAAAATCTATTTAGCTTTTGAATCAACTCCCTTTATTCGGCTTTCGAAGTAATTCCTTAAAGGATCACTTGGTAGTTGGATAAGAAACAAGTTATTCACGCAAAGTATTAATTTTCGTATAACTTATACGATGTTTGATAGGTAAATAAAAATATGTTAATTCATGCATAAAATTGACAATGTTTGGTTGATAATTCAGAAACCCCCATAACCAAGACATGCATATGTTATGAGAGAAGTGATGTATTATTTTATATAGAAAGTAAAATAACTAATACATATGTATAACATACTAATCCATGCATATATTAAACAACACATAAATTAATTTATATTTGATTCTTATTTATTAATATATGTATACCTCTAACCGACTATTGAACTACTCTGTAATGACCAAACAGTAGGTGATGACTAGTCAACCTGAAGTCTCTGAGGATTGGAGCTTTTTTGTATTTTATATGTATAATGACATTTGTTGGGACCATAACAAGCCAATTGCCTTTAATAAGTGGGAAACTTTTCATCCAACCGGTCACAAGTTATCTTGTAGTACTGCCGACATTATCGTTTGCAAATTGCCAGAAATTCTTGGGGCCTTACAATATTAATCTACCTCCTTTGCAAATAATAAATAGACTAGTACAACTACCAACAAGGCCACGCGAAGATGTATCTTCATCGAAAAATTAGATTGCATATATATATTAATAAAAGGAGGAAATTTGGCGAGGATCAATTAAAAATAATCTCTATATATCTTGTAAGGACAGGAATGAGACAAAGAGCACTTAAGAGTCCTAAATATGAAATTAGTCAACAAAATGATGAAAAAAAGAGTATTATTACTATATCAAAAAATTAACTTAATTGCCGCTGAATATGTATTTTTAGTGGCAATTAACACTCTTTGTAAATCTCTTTCAAGCCTATAACGATATTGTATCTAATGACAAATAACTAATTAATATCCATAAAAAATTTAGCACTCTTTATTAATATATATATATTACCTGTTTTTATTATGCTATTAACTTTCCTACTGGCTGCAAAATGACTTTATGTTACATCAATATGGCTGCTGATACTCATTTAACATTAAAAGATCAACACCATTATTGGATAACTTTCCTACTGGCAGGGGATGATCATAGCAGTCTCAGTAGGAACTTTTTATGGTTATGGTTATATAAGCTAGTAACATCTTCCCCTGTCCCTTCAAAAGAAGAGTAGCAAAACATGAGTGCAAGAAACTTTATTTCAACAGCTCAATTATTAGTAATACTCATCTTCTTTATCTCCTCATTCTTCCATGTAAATGCCTTAACTTCATCTGTCAAAAATGGCAGAGAAGCCATAGAAGTCATAATTGGTGGAGGAGGAGATGTCCCTCCCATTGCTCCTGCTTATCCTCCATATTCATATTCTCCTCCTCCACAAGAACCACTTTGCCCTCTTCCTCCCCCTCCTCCTGAGCCACTTTGTCCCCCTCCCATGCCCCCACCCCCTCCTCCTGAGCCACTTTGTCCCCCTCCCATGCCGCCACCACCACCACCACCCAAACCCCCAATAATTCCAAATCCTCCCAAACTATCCCCACCCCCACCCACCCCCAATTATCTACTAGCATCAGCCATAAGTGTCATTCAAAGATTTAGGAAGACAATAACTAGTGACCCCTCTGGCATTACAAAAACATGGGTAGGCAATGACATTTGCAAAGACCCAACCAAGTATATAGGTTTCATTTGCAACAATAACAAAGTTGTTGCTGTCAATTTCAATGGTAGAAACTTTAAGGGAAATCCTCTGTCTCTGAAAGATTTCATTAATGGAATCCCCACTCTGGAAATCTTCCATTCCAACTCCAACAACTTCACTGGAGAAATACCCAATAATATATCGACCCAGAGTATTCCTAATCTTTTCGAACTTGATTTGAGCAACAACAAATATGTTGGTTTTTTTCCAAAAGCTGTTCTTGGTGCCACCAGGTTAACTTATTTGGATCTCAGATTCAACCAGATAAAAGGTCCAGTAAACCCTCAAGTATTCACACTGGACCTTGATATTCTTTTTCTCAACAACAATTGTTTTTCCGGGAAAATCCCAGAAAATTTAGGCCGTACTGCTGCCCTGTATCTTACATTAGCCAACAATAAATTCATTGGTGAAATCCCCAAAAGCATTGGTCATGCCAAGGGAAACCTCCTTGAGGTTCTCTTCTTCAATAATCAACTTACTGGTTGCTTGCCTTATGAGATAGGCATGTTGAAATTGGCATCTGTATTTGATGCTAGTAAGAATAAATTAACAGGTCCGATCCCGCAATCTTTTGGGTGCCTTGAGCAAATGGAAGTGATGGATCTGTCTTACAATCAATTGTATGGGGAAGTGCCGGAAACATTGTGCAAGATCAGTAGCTTGGAGGAACTCACTTTGAAATACAACTATTTCACACAGATTGGACCGGAATGTCGGAAGTTGGTAAAGGAGAATGTACTTGATATTGGCATGAATTGCATTATTGATCTTGAGAACCAGAGAAAACCGGAGGAATGCGAAACTTTCTTTTTACAAAAGAGAAATTGCCGGGACATGAACTCACTAAGCTATGTACCTTGTAAGATTCATGACTTCTCTTCTAGGAATAGTTCCTCAGGTCGAGCTCATACTGGCGATGCAAGGACTCGTTCGACTACTTATGCTGCCCTCAAGAAACCTCACCACTGATTTATCCACCATTTGTAATTTTCATAATTATAATAGCAATGTATGTTAGATTGGGACAACAAGTAGCCCAATTTACAACACTGTACTTATATTTACTTGTTTTATGTATTGAATTTGTAAGTAATGAGTATAAGCTTCAGTCAAGCTGTTGTGTCAATTAGATTAAAATGCATCCACGTTAAGAAAAGAACATGATCTTTACTCTTTAGGAATTAGGATCATTTGCTCTTTATCCATATGATTTTGTTTTTGCAGAGAACAAGCATAAGATAAAAAGAAGAAAAAAAAGAATTAGGAAGTAATCTTGTACATAAAGACATCAAAAGGGAATTTTAGAAATTCAATTCGAGCATTAGATTTCATCTTCCATGATGGCATCATAACTGCAAATAAATAATAATAATGACAAAAGAGATCGTCCATATTATGCAATACTCATCCCATCTGGACATGTTCTCATAATTTGAAGGCAACAAAGTTAATGCATTAAAACATTTATTGCTTTAATTTAGCAGCCATACTGTGTATTCAACTTCTATCTACTTCTCTGAGTATGAATTTTCAAAGCTTGCTGATACCTGAGAAAATAAGAGGAGACGGAATAAAGCGTTCATAATAGCTACATTTATTGTCTGTTCTTGATTCAACACACTTCCATTGTAGTGTTTGAATAGATATTGTTAATTTCTCCAGAACTATAGTACTATTATTTTATTAGATTATCGAATCCATAGCCATGACTAATACTAAGCACAGAATTTAACCGCACATCTCCGGACAGTTATTTATGAGACGACGTAACATTTCATAAAATCCATTCGATAAAAATAGTTCTGTATACAACTAGCTGCAGTAAATGTGCATAGACTTTGACAGAAGTAGTTGCATTATCATTTAAAGGAGAATTCATTAAGCAAAGCCAGAAAGAAAAATAGAAAGAGAGTTATTTAATTTTTGTACCTGTCCCCTGAACACTGGACCCTCCCTCCTTTCCTCTAGCATGATAAATTCAAAAATTCACACATCTTTAAATTATGAAAATCACCTTATGACACAATTAATACATTGATGTTGGGACCAAGAAGAAGTTGCTAATGGTACCATATTATATCTGGTTGCGACAGAACGTATAGCTGTTGGGATCCATTCTTCCTATAACGAAATGTCCCAACATATCCTTCGAATTCACCAAATTCTCTTTACATAAGAACTCTTCACTTGTAATTCTATCCACTTTTTGATTAAAATCATGCACAAAAACATGTGTTTTCGGATTGCCACACTTTTTGCTCCGTGCCAGTACTCCAGCCGTAAAAATAGCTGACATTCTACCGGGTGCCTCTGGCCAGTACCCTCTTGGTCCATCAACCAAAATAACATCCCAATTCACCTCATAGAATTGATTAGGAAGATCATTTATCCCGAGTTTACACTCCGAAAACAACAAATTCTGCACTGGCTTACACTCGTTCCGTATTTGTTCCTTCACTGCTCCAATCAACTCTTTCATTTCGCTCAATTTTGTTGTATACTGCACATCGTAAGCTTCAATTTCCGGATATTTCTCCTCAATGTAAGCAGCGTAATATCTATTTTCGTCTATGAAAACTGTTCTCCCATTGTGATTTAACGCTTTCCATAGAAGCGTCTCGTGTGTAAGTCCGAAAACAAGGAGATTACAAGGTTGTTGACATTGTCGGAGAATATCAGCAATTTGTTTGATATCTGTGTACGACATGCGTTCAGTGTTGTTGGAATTTGATGCATAATGTGTTAGAGCCCTTACAACTGCTTTTGATAATGGAGGATTTGTTGAAGCAGTTATGGAAGAGACCGCGGCGACAGAGGAGGTGGTGAAGGATTCTCTTGTGTAAATAAGAGTAAGGAGGAATGCAATAGTGAGAAATGAAATAAATGCAAGAACCCATAAACGATACGAGGTTCCCTGTTTCTGGATATAAGGATGTAAGAGTATGAGTTTTGTGTTATTGCCAATGCTGTTCTTCATCTTTGTGTCCTAGTTAGGATGATCAAAATGATCTATTTTTTTTCTTTTTTGTGAAAAGAATGAGTCAGAAATTTATGCAAAGTAGAATGGGCTTTAGTTAGGGGAGGGGGCTGAGCTTTAAAGAAACATGGACATGAGGATTGGCATGATAGTATTAGTGTATGTAGTTTTATATGACAAACACAATTTGAACAGTATTGATATAAGGAGTTAATATTGTATGAGCCGATGAGTCATGTATTAAACTGATAAAAATAGATACTACACTTAATCTTAACCAAAAGGTCAAGAAAGGTATAAGCTGTCTTTTAGAGGCGGAATTAAGTGGGAGTTCGTCGGTTTGGATGAACCCAGTAGCTTTCATGTGGATTCTATATTTGTATTAGAAAATTAAATAAATATATATGTATATTAACTTGTGACCTCCCTAAAAAATATTGATTGATGGCTTAGTAGAACCTTCAAACTCCTAATTCTGGCTCCGTCTCTGTAATGTCTTTTGTTTTATATGGGTGTTTTGACATTTCTACAAGGTGAATATTTTTGTTTTCTAGGAAATTTATCCTATTGATC
Organism: Solanum acaule; assembly: GCA_036250505.1. Taxonomy (NCBI): domain Eukaryota; kingdom Viridiplantae; phylum Streptophyta; class Magnoliopsida; order Solanales; family Solanaceae; genus Solanum; species Solanum acaule. Next base: position 17,258 of record JAJOOR010018338.1, on the reverse strand, counting down.
ATTTGTATTTCACTAGCAATTCACACTTAGTTCAGTTATTTTAATATGACAAAACAAAAGTTTAATGATTTTATTTATAGCTAGTAATGTTTAATTACTTTAATTTGACAAAACATATTTCGTTACTTAGCTATAAAGCGGATAAAATTCAATGATAATACGGGAAATAAAATTTATTTTAGATGAAGAAATAATTTTTGAGAGCTTCTAACTTAAAATTTTAAATGCATTGCAACTAAAGCAAACAGCAGGCTATCATGTTTTTTTGAATGAAGAAATTAGAGTCGCGCCAATATTGGATAGAGCAGACGTAAAGCAAACTCTTATTGGCAGAGTGAATTTGACTTGTTATATTTTCCTATTGACTGTAAAAGCTAGTATATGATTTCGGCATAGTATATAAAACATGCTCTTTAACTTAATTTTAACTGACATTTATACTTTTTAACTTTTATTGCATATAAGTAGGTACTTAAACTTATATAAAGTTGAACAAGTAGACATACGTGTCCTACATGTCAATTTACATGAGATACATTCGAATTGATTTGTATCATGTCACATAGGACATACGTGTTTACCTGTTCAATTTTATACAAGTTTAAATGTCTACGTCTGATGAGGCCAACTTAACGAGAATATATATATATATATATATATTTTATCATATTTGGATAAAAAGAGTAGGTGGTGAGGAGAGAAGGAGAAAGGTATTTGGTAACTAATTTACAAGCAGCAAGTCGCTTTGCCTTGTGTATTCCATCACTAATTCTCACGTTACCTCTATTCTTTTTTTTATAAAAAATAAACTCATAAGATTTACCTTTGAAGGAGACGAACCAACTGCCTACTGATTCCATTTTGAACCAAATAATTGTAAATACTCACAACTTACCTTGTATTTTAAAAACCAAAGGTAAAATTAGTTATCAAGCTTACTCCAATCTCGACAAATATTAGTCCTTTTGACGAATAAAACTTGTCTAAAAACATTCCATGTTTTGTAAAATAAAGTATTTACCACGAAAAATATTTCATGGAATTAGCTGAGATATGTATAAATTGGCGTGAAACATCACCATAAAAAAAGAGAGGGTATTTATCACTTTTTCATATTAACCCTTGCTGCTCCAATTAGTGGACGGACATACAAGGTGTAAGATTTTACTTGTTGGACATAAAAGCATGATATAGAGTGTTATATGCTTGTCCACTTCAAAACATGTGCTCTACAACCAAAATTTAGTACTAAAAAGTTGTGGGGTTCTAATGGTCCAAACTTTTTCCAGACCCATTGTCTTGTTATTTTCTCTTCAAAGTATGTCTATGTGAGCTAGTGCTTTTCGTCCTGTTTAATTTTTGAGATTTTGACATGATATACATAATTGAATCCGGTGGTATTCCAATTTCTGTTGAATCGGTTTGTATCTCAACTTTCGATAGATATACATATTGTAGATATCTTATTGACATTGATTCTTCACAATATGTAAATTCGAAAGTTTGTATAGTCCTTTACAATATGTATATCTATTACTATGCAACATGAATAACTGAATGTATACATGGTTCTTCACAATATGACAAATAGATTCTTCAAAATTTGAATCGTTGACAATACTACACACGATCAAATTCAATTTTGTTTTTACCAAGATAGAGAGCATAGGCACATATAGGGATTTGATAAAAATAGAGAACTCACACAATACAAGGAGTCCAATACACATAATCATGCATTCATTGATTTGATTATAGATATTTACAGTGAGTTGTTGAAGGTACAGTGGAAACAATATAGCCCATCCACGAATGGGTCCAATATATAGACAAAGAATGAAGTTAAATTTCTTCAATAACCGGAAGATGTATAATATGTGTATAACTAGTGAATAATGTATGTATATTGGCAAGCGGCAATAAATATTCTTTGGCTGAGGGACCAAATGTGTGTACCTTCCACAAAAATGAAAACGCAATCAAAACATATTATCCAATCAAGAAGTTTTTAGCTCCGTAACTCAAAGAAAAGAAGCCTCCTTTTCAATGTCCACCTAAAATAAAACTCCTTCCAAGTTTACAAACAAATGATATGTTCTTCTGTGGCTCATACCTGTGAGGAGATTTGACTCGCATGGAGCCGTGGAACTGTATTATCTACGAAATAAACTCTGTATATCTTGCACATTGAGGAAGGTTCATTTTCATCTTCTAAACTTTTACATAAATATCCTAGCTTCAACCGGTTGGCAAATCCTGCTAATGTAAGTTTGACTGTCTTAGGGAAATGAAGAACGAATGATTCTATGTTTCTCCAACTGAACTGCATCTATGCACGTTTACAGCTGAATCCCAATTTGATTAGTGTTGGCCTTCCATTTCCATGACCCGTTTTATATGAAGGGCAGCTCTCACAACATTTCCCCTTGTTATTATTCCCACCTTCATTATATGACGATTGACTTATTAGCATATCACAAGGTAGAGAAGTACATATGCACAAAAGCTAAGTCTCTGAATCTTACCAGCTTTCCATCACTATCTACAACAGGAAGCCGGCGGTATTTTGTTTTGAGCAGAAGTCTGACAAATTAGACAAGTACATATGAGACAAACTGTTTGCTGTCTCTTCCTACTATGCAATAGAAGCATATAATTGGCTGAAGGAAGAACGCAGATTAAGCTGAAATCAAGAATAAATGATACTACCTTGCTGCATCCTCGAGATTGGTAGACTCCCTAACTACTAGTGGAGCAGGTGTCATCAAATCACCAACCACTTTCCCCTTGGTCTTACTTATCAACTTTTGAACCTCATTGAATGTCTGCATTTACAAGTCAAGTTGGATGTATCAGAACTTCAATAGCTTTGTTTGTGGGGTCACAACAATTTCGGTTTTCCACACATAATTAAGTGCATTTTCATAGCTCCGACATACAGCAAAGCAAATGTCCTCGAGTTGAGGAAGGTAATCAGGTAACCATGTGTGTATTAGAGTAATGCAGATGATAATTAACACCTGCACTAGTTCAGCATGGAAAAAGTAAATGCATTCAACTGTTTCAAAAGTTGCCTAAAGTGACGTGGAAATAAGAAGTCTACTAATTGATGAGGAGAACGACGGATGGTTCAGCATTGGACGGAATATCTAGTAATAAACATGCCATGCTGAGTAAGATGAAATCCAAAACCGTATCACTTAAATACATAATCGTTGTGGTTCAAAAGCCACCTCAAACAATGCCCTGTACAGACTCACACAACCTGTCTATGTTTCCTGTTTTTGCAGGATGCATTTCCTATGTTCTTTTCTTGATCAGTTAATTAGTTAAAGGTTTGTTTTTAGTAGCTTGTGCAATCAGACTATAAGGGGTCGTTTGGTAGAGTGTATTAGCAAAAATACTGCATGCATTAGCTCTATGTATTAGTAGTCCCTTGTTTGGTACACTTTTTCATTCTATGTATAACTAATGAAAGCATTAGTTATACACTCTATTGTGTATTGAGGAATGTAATAATACCATGAATTTCTAGGTATTAGCAATACAAAGGGATTTAATGCATGCATTAGCATGGTTAAAAGACTCGATTACCCTTTAAAAGTACCTTTACATCTTTTCCACCATAATTGTGGAGGATATTTTTAATACACCAAACCAAACAATGCATAAGAAATAATCTATGCATAACTAAGAAATAATCTATGCATAACTAATGCAAGCATTACTAATAACACTCTATTAAGCATTATTTTTATACACTCTACCAAACGACCCCTAACAGAATGTTATTTAGATTTGTACCGTAGTGTAGAGTCCAATGCAACTTTCACTTGTTATTAAAGTGGATGAAAACGCCAGTAAATTGTTCAAGTACACGGTTTTCATTTGACCTTTTTCCCCTCTCTTTGCAATGCCTTATATCTCTCAAACTATAAAATAACTTGTCTGGATGCTTTCTTTGAGAAGGAAAAAAAGAAACTTGTTATAGATTCGTATAACAAGATCAGATTGGATGAATTTGGATATTGTGAAAGTATGGTTTAAATTTGATTGATAATTCAAACCAAACTAATCATTGACCTATCATTTCTATTCACCGGGTATAAGAACAGATCTGATTATGACATGTTGCTTGACCCATGAACCCATCCAAATCTATTCCCAGCTGCCAAATTTCCAATAATTTAAGGATGGCTTCCTCAAAATGCTTGTCCAAGTGGAACTGAAAATTCTCTAAATACTAACTCGAACAGTTGAGTGATCTTTACTGATGCTCTTGGTTTGCAGTTACACGCAATTGCAAAAACAAGAAGCATTTACGTTATATCAATATGTTCATAATAAATATCCGGCTCACAAAGCTGGTTCTATCTTTCCTAAAACTGGAACCCAATGTCATCCCAGCATAATTGATAGAAGCTAATGATTAGCTTCCACATTTACTCACAGAGGAAAGGAAGGAACAGTTGATCACTAAACACTATACTTGTTAATGATTTAAAAACCTCGTGATCAGTACTTTTGTCCATATGAAGTTTCCTGGAAGAGTAAAGGTCTAAACTCTTTAAGTCCTGTTTATAAATAGAACCACTACAAATAGTGCAGCAGATTACATGAAGAGTTGGAGAAGTAAAACAATCATGAGGTTGTCCACAATCTCGATCATCAATCACTTTCTTTTGAGTTCCTATACATTGGAAGCTAGATCCTCTTTAGGGGACAACTATACCACTTATGATATTTAACCAACTTGCTACATATCAATAATTAAGCATGTCAAGGATTTAACGATAAAAGTTGTTCTCTCCCAAGTTAATCTGTTCTCAGGGTCTTCATAATTATTAGATGAAGTATCCTCTTCGCTGAAAATGACTACAAGGCTAATGTTAATAGTTTTCTATGCAGAAATTAAGATTATTTGTACCTTCCTATAAGTAGAACTATTTTAAATTTGGGGTTTCACACTGAAAAAAAAAGTTGTATGCAGGGAACTGGTAAATTAGATGATCAACAAGCATCCAATGAAGCAAAATATGCTTACTTTCCAGTTGCTGCCCACTTCGGGGAACATGTTTGCATCAGCTCCTCCTGTACCTAAAAAATTAGCAAGATATGCACTCATTCTCCTCTGAAAATAATGCTTTGGCAGGAGTATGAGGACTCCCAAATAATGGACAACTTTAGAATCCAACTTAAAACATTATGATCAGTCTTCAGAAGGATATAATTTGCTATACATAATCAGTTCCAATTTTCCTTAAGGCAGAAAAAGCGAAAAACTCAGATACCAAAAGGTTCCATATCTTGTCGGAAGGGATCCTAATAAAATATGGGCCTAAAACCAATGGATCTTTTCTAATTCCAAACAATATTGTTATTGCAGCAGAACTAAAAGTTATACCTGATACTGAATCCAGAGCCAATAGATCATAATCAGAAACTAGACCAACCTGCAGCAGAAGAGAACTTCAAGTTTCTGAGTGAACTATCTTTGAAATATCATAATACTTGACAAGCATATTATTATAAAATATCTTTGAACTTAATATCTGCTTAAAGTTTTAAGGAGCACTTGAGTCCAGTACATACTTGGAATATACCAAACACTCGGTCTCTAGAAAGTAAAATTACTAAAAGTGAGAGATAAAGAAGATATTCCTATTGACGTGCCATCAAATAATTTAGAAATCAAATATGAAGAATAAAAGAGTGCAAAATTCTATTGCCAGGAGAATATTACTACTTTATACTTCACGTTTGCTGACAAAAGAAATTCCAATTTAAGTATGATCAAAGAGTTTGAAGAACTGCAAAAGATTCAAAAATAATATTCAAACTTCTATAGCAAAAAGAAATATTTTATGGAAAATGAAAAGAATTTTACAAACTTCTGTTTTCCTAGACTAATTAATTTAAACAGACATCATGACTGTTGACCGAGAAAAACTATAATGCAACACAAACAAATAAAGAAAGCAAATGGCAAATGGAATCATAATGTCACTACTTTCAGAAGATCATTGAAAATCAAACCAAACAATAGAAACTAGTAATTCTTTGATCAAGAACCTGACGGGGGGTTTTCATTCTCAAACCCCTCCACTAGTCCTAAATCCTAACCACCACCACCTTCCAGTGGCACAGAACTCCCTAGAACCAACTTTTTCTAATCATGCAGAGTCGCCTCCCCCTTAGATCCCTAGCATCTGCCCAACATCCCTACATAAATGCTTCCCCTTATCCTCCATGAAAAAAAGCTAAGATGTTTTCTCTCCTTTTTTTGTTTGACTAGTTTATTTGTGTTTCCTATTTCCTATTCTATGTACCTATTCCGAGGTTTTGTTTTAGTTCTCTTTTATACCCTTCCAGCGCCAGCGGTCAAGTGCTTAACACACAGAGCTGCAAAAGAACCCTTACATACATATGATCGCCTTTCAAAATGAAATGTTACAAAGTGAGAAATAATTCAATGGTTGAGGATGAAATAACCAAGCTTATAGTTTGGAACCATTTTCAGAAACTTATTCAAGGAATTAGATTTCATGTAGGATTTAGTATAAAAACATATCAAAAGGGAATATTACATAAGCAGGGAACATATGTATTATGCATCTTACATTAGAAAACAGAACTTACCAATTTCCAGTCATCATCAACCACAGGGAAACCAGTGATTCTGCGTTCTACCAACATTTCCAAGGCTGTGGAAGGAATAATCATGTATCAGGAATTAACAAGAGGATGAGTAGCTAGTAATGAAATTGAGCACTAAAATACCTTCATCGACAGATGTTGATGGTTTTACCACATGTAGATCATCTTTTTTTGTCATGAAATCACCTACTGTATATACACCATTTCTTGGCTGCCACGAGTATATATAAGCTTATCATTTGATGGACATTCATGAGGATTGGTAAAAAGAAGAAAGCATTTATAGTTCAAATTAAGATCAAATAGAAAAAAAAGGAAAGGAAACAGTTATAAACATATTTGAAAACGGACGTGAAAACTGCCACAAAATTCAGTCAAGCAGCAACTTGTGAGCCAAAATGTATGACAATATACTTAAGTAAATAATCTGTTGTACTTAGGTTAGATCGAAACCTCAAGTTGACTGCTTCTATCACCAATTGGTCAAGGATTGCATTATCTAGCTCACACAGCTAACTTACAAAAGAAAGTGCACATCACATTTCATTGCAGTGAAGATGATCGCAAAAGAGCTACACGTATTCCCACATCTACAGAGCACATCCAGATCTATAGCGCATCTCCTATCTACGGGGTGTTTGGATTGACTTTTTTTAAGTAGCTTGTAAGTTATAAGCTACAAACTAAAAGTCATAAGTTAGTCAAACCCAACTTTTGGCTTTAGATTATTTTTTTACTTTTTTGGCCTAAGTATGTGCTTAAAAGCACTTTGTCTTTCTCAATCACCTACAAAAATAAAAAAGAGCTTAAAATCAAAAGCTACAGAAAATAAGTCAATCCAAACACCTTCTAAGTCATATTGTCACCTTACGCTTCTTGCTCTACATGCCCCAGGACTACTCGAACTTCCTTTTTACTTATTTATGGACAGAAGAGTAGCTAGTAAATGTAATAACCTGGGAATATCCACTATGGCCAAGAATTTTGTCTAATTCAAGGTTAAATGCTTGAATCTAATCATAACATATAGCATTCAGTCTCGCACTAAAATGAGATTGAAATGATATTTCTGTTTTACAAGAACGTCAGGACTAAGGTGTAGAAAAGTGAAAACTTATATGAGTTCCTAAAATTCTGATACATCTTATATTCATAATTTAAACAACCTTATTTGCATGCATTTCATTATTGCCAGTCCTACTTGAAACAGAAAATAAACACACAAATAACTCCGGTGTAAAACATTCTTCCTCATAGATGATTGACTGACCATGAGTTGTAAGGCAAGAGGCAACACTCTATTGTTTCAATAGGGTTAAACTAATTAATGGGTGGTGGGGGTGGGACAATGGGTGGATGTAGCTTTCCGGCAGCTAGTACTAGCAGGGGCGAATTTATGTATAAAAATTGGGTAATCGGAACCCGTGGTCATCCGACTAAACTCGATATATTACTTGTATAATTATTAAAGAAATATTAAATAATAACTTGTGGAACCCATTCTCAAAGTCGTTGGATGGTTCACTAGTTTGACAGCCAGATTTTAACATCAAGGTCTCGAGTTCAATCCTAACCAGCCACAATTTGCTTCATTTTTTTATCAACTAAAAATACACATTTTGTTAAAAAAAAAAGAAGCAAAATTCTAAAGTTTCCTTCTCACCCACTTTTTAAGTTCCACAAATATTTTTTCTTCTCTCTAAATTTGTCTTTTATTTTCCACACAAAAAACTCCAAGTCTCCAACTTCAAGTCAAGAATCTAGAAAAATCATCATTATCAAAGTTTAAGGTAATTTTTTTTTTAATTTATGTTTCCTCTTTTTAATAAACAAACTAACAAAATTTAAAAAAAGTATATATATCGCTTAGTTATTGTTATTATAAATTTTTTGATTTTATCTTTAAAGCAATGGTGAAATCCTAAATTCGCCTCTGAGTACGAGCACTATCACTGCCTTAAACTCGACCTATAGATGTGTGTATGAAAATTGTTTAAAATCAAGTACACACTCTGTTTTAATTAATTAATATGGCTTGATTCGGAGTATGCCGGTTAAATTAACTAATGGAGTTCAGACATAGCATCTTCAACTGAAATAAAACTTACATATTAAGAAACTACAAAAAAAAAAAAAAAAAAAAAGAGTATAATAAGTCAAATTAGTTAGCAATTTAAAATATTTAGAAAGTAACTGTAACATCTGCATCCTCTTAGAAATTTAAAACCTCAACTCAAAAGTAATTTTAGACCCTAATTCAGCTTCGAAATTAGCCACAACACACATGCCGAGAGTAAAATTGCTGTATAAAGTTAAGCATTTAGTTCAACCGGCATATAAGATTTGGATAAGAAGGTATACCTCTACTGAATTGGCCGTCAAAGTGTTGCTGGCGTTAACGGAGAAATGCTTGCGCGAATTCCAAAGGCGGACGGAGAGGAAACATTTAGGGAAAGTAGCAACTTTGTAGCATGGCGGAGATAAGAGCAGGCACGGGAGCTGGTGGTGGAAATCGGCGGAGCTGCGGCGGAGAGAGAGTCCCGACGGCGAGATAGATGCCATCGTCGGATTCAGAAGAATGGGAAATAAAGGTGTTACTTTACAGAAATTTGAAAGGTAGAGCCACAGAGCAGTTATCTTTGTTGGCTCTCCTCTTATCAAAATTGTAGCGTTCCTTCACTTCAAGTGGAGTTCACAATTGCTTTTGTGGGGAAAAAAGTTTTTAGATTTTTTTTTTTTATTACAAGAAATATATGTAAAACTATGTTTCTTGTGGTGTTATAATAATATAATATAAAATGTGATTATAGTTGCTGTGCCCTACTAAAATATCTTATCAAAAATTGACCATGGAGATAATATTAGTCTCAGAGATTCTTCCGCAGATATTTTAATATGCAAGTTTTTTTCTGTGTTATTCAAAGGACTATTTCAAACTATGATTGTAACTCATGTGTAGCAACCACCGTGGATGAGATTGCTCATTCCTTTGAATATGGAAAAATCTTAGGTAGGAAGGCTTTTTCAGATGGGCTGATGCGAACCCAAAATTTGAAGACTCTAGTGCATCAATTTTATCTTAATTTAGGCGTAAGCAAAAATTTCAAGAACAATTAACGGATAATATCGTATTCGATTGGTTGCTAATGGCTTGAACAATTTTGAAAATATTAAATACAAATATATAGATTAAATATGAGATCTAAGCTAATACTAGAACTTTACTTTATTATAATATGAGTTTAAGATGTCGACTTTAACTTTCTTGAGTGTGATTGCTCAATGGTCAAGATGGGTTCGTTCTACTGAATGAATCATGGTTGCGTGAGTTGATGCTTTGGCTTGTACCAGCAGCAGTGGCGGAGCCACCATACGGTTAGGGGTTCATCCGAATTTCCTTTGGTAGAAAATTATATTATTTATACATGGTTAACATAATTTTTTTAGGTATATATAATAGATGTCGAACCCCTTCAACTATTTCGTATGTCTTTTTTTTAGATTTTGAACCCTTTGGCTCCGCCCACTGACCAGCGGTATCAAGTGCCCTTTTATGTTTTTCATGTGTGTGGGGGGATATGCCTCTACAAATGAGGCCTACACAGTACAAATCTGAAATAGTTGAACTGCAATGTGGTACCAGACACGGGTGGAACCCAGAAAAAGCCTCATGTGAAGCAGATATTCCTTTTCTTGTTTATTACAAACTAGAAGTGGCTTTCTTTCTTCTTTTTTTTGCATTTATATTCTTCATTGAATGCTATGGAAATTCATTTCTTTTATCTTCTCCCTTTTTTTTGCAATTCCTTGTTGACTTCAGCAAGTGTTGCATATTTTGAGATGTACAGAGTGTATGTTGAAGAAAACTTCAATGCGTATATCATATTATATATAGCATAACGTTATCATATTATATACAAATATAGTGAGTTTTAAAAGTTACTACAGTATTACCTTTCCTCTGGAGGGATGTTGTATATCATGTGTATAACAATGTACACACGATTTTTCCTGCCATCTACTTATAATTTAGCAACAAAAAAAAAATCTTATGTACATTAATAACACATGATGTATACCTCAGACTTAAATATGTAGTTACCATAATGTATGTTTGAGGCAATTACCAATGCTTGACATATACAAATTACTCCCTCCGTTTAAAAAAGAATGACCTCCTTTCCTTTTTAGTCTGTTTCAGAACGAACGACCTCTTTCTTTTTTTGGTAACATTTTAATTTCAGTTTTCCACGTGGCATGTTTAAGGCCACAAGATTAAAGGGTAATTTTGTACATTTGACATAACTTTAATTTAGGACAACAAGATTCAAAAGTCTTCTTTATTTTCTTAAACTCCGTATCAAGTCAAACTAGACCATTCTTTGTGAAACGGATGGAGTAATATTTAGTAAGAAAAAGTCTTTTTTTTTTATAATGAGCTTAATATGAGTGGTGAAAATCAATGTCCTTTATTTATATCAATTGTCATCACTTTTTGTATTTACTCTGCAATTTTTAAATGATTCAGTCATCAAATTCATGAATATATGTGCATACATATCTGATATACGATACATAAAAAGTATGATTAAAGTATATAAAAATCACACAATATATACCACGTAATGTATATGATATATTAATTTGAGGCCGTACACTTCTTAAGAAAATAAACTATATATATACATCTTTCTAATATGGAATTGTTAATGATCTGTTATTATATTTAAGAATGCCAAGTTAATATCTCAAAAGATCACCTAACTTTAAGAATTTATTTAATAAAGTCACTAAACTTTGTTTTATATCAATAAAATCATTCAACTTATATCTTTGTATCAATAAAATCATTCAACTTTAATAATTTATTTAGTTAAGTCATTGAACTATGTTTATAAAAATAAAATCATTCAATTTAGACCTTTGTATCCATCAAATCACTCAACTAATTTTATTATTAAAAAAATTGACATAGAAAAATAAATATGTAAATATTTAAGAATAAATTTAATTAGTGAAATAAATATTATAATATCATTATGCACTTAAAATTTAAAAGGTATCAGGATGAACGTACCCTACCAATAAATATTACTGTTATTATCATAGGCTTAATGATTGCAACAAAAAAAATTATAAGACGTCAATTTTTTTTTATAATTTCAATGACCGCAACAGATTAATATTTGCAGAGTTGCAGTTACTAAGCCAACGTCTTTATCATTTTTTTATACGATAAAAAATCATGTATCCTACGATTATTTGTCATGACAATTTTTACGGGTTTTTTCTCTCCTTTTTTTTTTGGAAAAAGCTCATCATAATACATTTTAATTATATAGTAATATCCTAATATGATTTTAAAGTTTATTCATAAAAAAATCTTGATGATTTTTTTAAAATTTTATTTATTTATGGAGTTCATATTTATATGGCATAAAAACAATTTATTTATCTATGTTAATTTTTTTAATGATAAATTGAGTTGAGTGATTTTATTGATACAAATGTCTAAGTTGAGTGATTTTGTTGATATTAAACAAAGTTTAATGACTTTACAAGATAAATTCTTAAAGTTGAGTGACCTTTTGAGATATTGATTCTTTGCCAAATATTTATCTTAAAGTTGAGTGACCTTTTGAGATATTGACTCAAGAATGCCAAATAGGCATATCTAGAGGAAACAAAGATTCTCGTCTTCTTTCGTATACTGATTACTGATACAGAATACCTATATTTAGGCTAAAATTGCTAAACAAAATATTGAGTTGAAAATGTGACAGTTCTTAATCGGAGTTTTATGTACATATCAATATTATTAATTTTAAGTAGTGCTTAAGTTTTAAATAGTTTGCCAACATTATTTAAAACTTAAATACCAGGCAAAAGATTGAGTAGTCCGATCATCGTGGTTCACAAACTCAAAGGTCCAGCTTTGAGTTGGGCTATTTTGATTGACGGGCCTATTCTTTGGCAAGAGACTCAATAATTAACGGAGAAACTACCTAACTATACAGACATTTCTATCATATTTATTATTTTTTCCTAATGTTTTAAATAATTATATTTTATCTTACTAATTAATAATCGGATCTCATATTCAAGTCAGATGCACCTAGATACATGTTTTTTGCTATCAAGTACACTGATAGAGGGAAAGAGGCGAGCGAGAATAGAAGGGAGGTGAGCAAGATTTGTCTATGTATCTCAGATTCATGCGAATAACACTAGAGACACAACAAATACATGTATTTGGAAACCAGATACGTGAGGGAGATAGGAGAGTGACAAGCAAGATGGGAGGCAGGCGAGCTGGAATTATCTATGTATTACATATACATGTGAATCCACTTGGATACAGTGTATCTAGATCAAATTACACTTAATTTTAACCCCATGTATCCGAGATAGATGTATCTGGACATATCTGGATGTAACTGATAAAATTTGTAATATTTCAAACTAGAGTAAATCTAAGTAATTGGATCCTAAACTACGAGAATACCATAAGTTACCCTAACTAACACCAAGGTTATCTACGTTAATCCGTATTCAAGTTTTGCCAATTAAGGTTGTGTTAACGTCCTGATAACTTCTTAAAATTGCAAGTAGTCTGTTTTAATAGGACAAATTATATAAGTTTAGATCAATTTCTTTACAATATTGTTAATATTTATAACTTAAATAGATTAAGGTTTGTCACGACTAGGGGCAAAATTAAGTTTTTAGACCTCTTAATTATTATTTTTCAGTACTAGTAACAATCAAGTCCCCACTACAGCAGTAGATTCACTGTTTTTGAAAACTAGAGTAGTAAATTTAGTAATCAAGGACCATCAAGACTTTGGGGTTCCCAATAATTCAATTAACCAAGCTCAATATATATCCATTGTATTACGTACTATGTGATAGATAAAGTTATTCAATAAATAATGATAGATTTAAAATTATTTTTCTTACTGTAGTTCTTCGTTGAAGATTGAAAGGTGTAACATATCATGTTTTCATTTTCAATTTTTTGCCTTAATTGGAATATAAACTGTAGAGAATTATTGAACTTAACACTATACTCTTTCGTGAAATAAATGTGAACATAATAGATGTGTAAATTAGTTTAAGGAAATACTGTAATATTTTTCGCACTCTTACAATTTAAATAAAAGAAAATATTTTTAGAGTTTTTATGTGAAAAAATGAACATCTCTTGTGAAATTTTTTTTTCTCTAAAAAGCTAGATAACATACGTTTGGTATATGATTTCATACACATGAAAATTAATGGCATATCCAAATTATTGGAATGAGACATTGGCTTTTATTTCTACAAAAGTATGCTTATATTTAGTTAGACACATAATCTATTGAATGAACCCATTGAGTGTCACTACTAAAACAAACAACCTAATGAATAGGGCTAGAGTCACTTTTGTTCGAAGGAGTGTTGATTGAAACTTTTTCTCTAGAAATTTACACTATGAGTAAAAGCAGATTCAAGATCTTAAAGGTTTTTAGCAATAAATCTATTACATTTTTAAAATTATGAGTTCATATATATTATTAAATGCAATTTTAGTAAATTTCTACACAAATTATAATGCTCTACATCAAAGATATTACCTTCAGTTAACTCCCGTACCATAACATTGGACCTGCCCCAGACTGTAATATGTTGAATTTTATGGATTGTTTTTGTGTGTTATTCTTATATATATTGTCACTGTGTATGTCCATATGAAATAAGTTTTTTTGTTTTTTTGGTTTTTTTAACCTTCCTTAGAGCTCCCACTCTTTTTACTCTTTTGGTGACTCAAATTCAAAATCTTCGAACTTTTACTCTTTTGGTGAATCAAATCCATAATCTTCGAATCAAAAGTGAGGAATACTTACCATGCCTTTAATTTTCTACTAGACGTACGTACTCCACATATGAAAAAAAGGTGTGTTAGGTGGGAATTGGACATTCATAAATACTTTGATTGCTTTAATTTCTTGATCATCATCATATATATGCAAGGACATTATATTGGTCCCCCCCTTAACCCTCTTTCCCTTTTAATTCATGAGTTTGACAAATTAGCAAATACACATAGTTGCATGAATTTGGTAAAGAAAACAAGTAACATTTAACTTACATCTCTGGCATTTTTCATCCAGTTTAATAGATCTCTGGCCATGTTTGTTAGATTTCTTGTACAACTTTTTAATTTTTCGACAGCACCTACAATATAATTATTATGTATTATTACTCTCACTAAATTATTTGTTCTACAAATGTACAAACATAACATGACTTTTCATCCACTTGTATTGAGTTGATATATTAGAAAGGAAAAGTCATCAGTCTCGAGGTTTTAGGGACCATTTAGGTAACATAATAGACTATACGTTTCAGGACCACATATATTGTATGATATTATTTTTAGAACTTATGTTTATGAAATTTTAGAATTATTAACATTTTGGCTAAGAATCTTCTTATCTTATAATTCCTTCAATGACCAAATAATTGTTCAAATTGCCGTAAATGATGTTAGTCCCGTGTATTTATGTTTCATGTAAATTAAGGAAAATGATAAAGGCAAAGTAGGTCAACGAGGTTTTTGCTTTAGTTGTCATTTCTAAATATATGATTTGAAGCCTTAAATGACCCAATTAATGTCAAGTTCAACCACCTTTTATTTTATTCCCTTTATTTATTTGTAGTTTTTTTCCTTTCTTTTACATGCCTCTTAAAATAAATATCAGTTAAAAGAGATTTTTAAAAATGCATGTTCAAATTTTCTTTGTTTTCTATATCTGATTCACGCTTTCTTTGACTTGCGAGTTCTTTTGCCAAAATAACGATTTACTATATTCATTTTGCAATTAATTGCAAGATATCTCATGTATTTTATTTATAGATATCCAACTTTTATTTTTAAATTTCTTTTAAAATAAAAAGTCATATGTGTCGTGTGTGTATAATAATTTTTAAAAACGATAATAATATAAAGTTTATAACATGACAAAAATATTGAAATTGGTGTTGTAATTCGTAATATTTGGCTGCCTTTCGTAGCTTAAAGTGTTCCATTCTTTGCTGCCAACTCGGCAATCATTTACTTTCCTATTTCATGTTAACTTTTCCTTCTCTTTCGAAGCCAACTATTTTCATCGTCTGACCATTGTACTTTCCTGTCTCAAATTATATTTCGTAATTTTAAAAATAATTATTTTAAATTTTAAAATTATTTTTCCAATTTATCAATAGTTATGTTATTCTTAAATATTACAACACTTATTTATGGAGTGATATTATGATTGTTAAAATATAAATAGAAAATAAAATAATTTTTAAAAAATCTTAACTAATATATTTCTTAAAGAATGTATAAAAGAGAATCATGATAAATAATTTGAGGTGGAGGAAATATATCATGCAACATATATCATATATTATACCTATAGTAAAGTGTTATATTTGTTCTTATATTCTCACAAATAAGTATATTTCATCTTCGTTATATATTTTTTTTTAAAACATATATATTTGTCTTTGTATTCTTAAACAAAAAGGTCATATTTACCTTTGTATCTTTAAATCATCGTGTCTTCAACTATTTACCATTTTCATCTAATTTTAGGATCATATTTTTTCTTGTACTCTCGAGAAAGTCTTATTTACCCTTACTATGTTAAATCCTCATGTGTTGCCTTAATTTTTTTATGTGGCACCTACCGTCTAACAAATACTTCTTTTTTCAATTAAATCTACGAACCTATTTAAACTCTTTTAATTTGATTCGAATTTAATTCCTTCACAGTACTTAAATTGTGGACCAAAATTTGTTTATCGGCAATACATAGTGACATATGACTAATAAAATATAGTGTTACTAACGTATCTTGTTAATTTGTCAAATTAGGTTTTGAACCTGACCAACCTCGGCCAAAAGTTAATACGAAGGGAGAAAAATTATCTAAATTTCTCACCTTTCACTAATGTAAGATTTATTCCATTCATCAATTATTTCTACATGACATTTCCAATTGAATTAAGGTAGGTAAAACTTCGCAAAAAGTCAAAATTTAATCAGAGTTGATGGTCCAAAATAGAAGTGTAAGATTAATTAAGCACCGGTAACTAGGGGTGTACATAGGTCAGTTTGGTTTGGTTTTTCATTTAAAAAAACTTAAACCAATTATGTCGGTTTATTAAATCTAAATACCAAATCAAACCATGCAAAGTCGGTTTTTTCGGTTTCGGTTTTACTCGGTTCTTTCGGTTTTTTTCGGTTTTTTACAACTTAACGGTGTTTGAAAAAGAGATCAAATACATTTTCACCTACCTATGTGATAAGCTAAACTTAAGAAAAGTTAAATGAATAGAAATTTTCGTAAAGACGGTAAAATTCACATGAGTACAAATTATTATTTTTAGAAATATCAACGTTCATTATGTTAAATTAAAAGGATAAAGTCAAACTGAATACAAAACGAAATATTTACAGAGCAAATTGTTAATTTCGAATTTGAAAAACTATAACAATATAATTGTAACTTCGGATCTTAATACAAAATAAAATATTTACAAATTTTGCAAGCCCAAATTTGAAATAAAAT
>JAJOOR010018337.1:0-28011 GCA_036250505.1 Solanum acaule | reverse complement strand
GGGTGTGTATCATTAGGTCAGACATGCATCACTATACTTGACATTGCATTTCATTGCATTGCACTTCTTTATGATTGGTGAACTTGATCTTGTGTGTTACTGATCTTGTGAGTGCCTTTCCGTGGAACTTGTGACTGATGAATATTGAACTTGTTGTTAAAGATATGCAATTGTTAGAGTGTTGTGGTTGAGGATATGAAATTGTTAGAGTGTTGTGTTGAGCTATGTGCTTGTAAATTGTGAACTGTTAGGTTGGGCTGGTTGTATACATATTGTAGTTGTGAAGGTTTGGTTGGGGTGTAAGGAGTACTCGTATTCTATCTCCTTAGCTCGTGTTTAGAGGTTTACTTGCTGAGTACCGTGTGGTTTGGTACTCACCCCTTGCTTCTACAAATTTTTGTGGTACTTGTCATTCTCTTCTTTTCCAAGGCTTCTCGTGGAGGTTTGTGAGGTAGATGCTTGTCATTTCAGCGGACCTTCTTACTCCTATTTATGATCTTGTTCTATTCTAGAAACAATGTCATTTTAGACTTGTGTTTTCTTTTGAATCAATTGTAATACTTTAGAGGCTTGTGCACGTGATAACCAGATTTTGGGGTATTTTTGAGTTGATTATAAAATTTCCACATTTTATTGTAATGATTGAGTTTTAGGCTGATTTATTTTGATGGGATAAGACAAGTGCCATCACATCCATTTTCGGGTCGTGACAATCAAACATCAGCGGAGCAAGTCTTAATTTTCGTAAAGGAGCTAGATTCTTTATAAAAAGAAGTTAACATACGAAGAAATCTGGGAAATTTAATACCTACAACGTCAAAATAAATTTGATCGAGTAGTATTTCAAGTTCTGTTCTAAAAGCTTCAACTTCTTCTTTTTTCAACCTGAAATTCATGTCCAAAAACAATACTTCTTTTTATAACTTCAACACCTTAGTAGACATGTATTTTTGTAGGGCAGTGTACTTTTTAAAATAAAGTTGATAATTTTAGAAATTGAAAAATTAATAAAAATAATAAATGTGATAGACGGAAGTTTTTTTTTAACCTGATGTCTAGTACTTATATTGGAGTACGACTATATCCAAATTTAAGTCGTGTAGACCCCTTTCGGAGGGAACCACTCCCTATACCGAAGATTTTTTCATACCGAAAATTCAAACATGAGACCTTATTTATTTGAAGTGTATTGAATCTTATTTGAAATTATTCTTCTCGTGTATAAAAAATTAAAGCAAAAATATGTTGTAATGAGGTTTTAATTCATGTATAATTAATATTCTACGATATGCTTGCTAGCTGGTGCTTCACTACTTCTTCATATCAAAGTTTGATTTTAATTTACTTTCAACATAATGCCCAAATGTATGTTATTTGAATAAAATTTAAGTTGATATATAGTTCAAATTGACCCATAAAAAATATATTTGTTATTTGATGTAGTCCTATACTTCCTCTGTTCCTAATTACTTGTTCACTTTTGAATTGACACACCTATTAAGAAAACAATTATTGACATAGTGAATTTACCATTAATTTTACCCCTATTAATTATGAAGTGTACTCCCTCCATTTCATATTAATTGAATTGATGAGGTGTTTCATACTCTTTAAGAAAAGAAGATTAAGACATAAATTAGGTTTAACTTTCTATTTTTACCCTTATTAATTATTATCAAAATTATGATTAATAAACCTAAACATTAATTAATAACTAATTCCAATACTAACTAATAAAGGGTAAAATTGGAAAAACATTCTAAAAGTAGTCTTGAAAATTGAACAAGTAAGTTAATTTGAAAAATGAAAAATGTTTCAACAATTCAATTAATATGAAATGGAGGGAGTATGAATTAAAAAGTTAAGGTTTTCAAAAGTTCTACCTTTTTCAAAGTAATTAATTGATGGTATAATAGGTTAAAAAAATTGTTCTTTCTTGATTTGTCAAAATGGACAAGTAAATAGGGACAACTAAAAAAGGAAAAGTGGACAAGTAATTAGAGACAGAGGGAGTATTATACAGTCATAATAAAGAAAAAAATAATTTTATTAGATATATAAAAGATTATAAAAGAATAAATAAAAAAGATTATAAAAGTAATTAGAGACAGAGGTTGTGCATCGGTTGGTTTGGTTCGATTTTTATGTATTATCGATTTAGTTTATCGGTTTTCGATGTTTAAATACGCTAAATCAATAAGATAATTTTTATCGATTTTCGGTTCATCAATTTTTGGTCGCTAACAAATTAATTTTCGATTTACCTAATAAAAAAATGCTCATAAAATAAATATATAACTTCTCAGTTCTCTAATAATTTGGCGTGATATAGTGAAACAATCAAATTAGCTGTAAATGTTTTGATATAGTGAAACAAGAAAGATAATATTTAGTTAGGTATATTGTAGTGTAGTAGAGCACTGATATAGTGTTTAACTAATCATGATAAATTATTAATATTTAATATTTTTAAAGGGTAAAGTAGTAAAATACTATTGTCTTAATGGGGTTATCGATTTATCCAATAACTCAATACTAAAAATCAAAATCAAATCGATAACTCAATAATTTTTTTAAATAAAATCATTAAAAACCCATAAATCCAATAAGATATTTTTTAATTTAATTTATTGGTCAATTCGATTTTTCACACCCCAACTCCTATTAAGCCAAAACTGTGGCAAGAGTTGTCTTTGACAAATAATGTGAATTCTTTTTAATAAGTATTAGATGCTGCTTTAATTTATAAAACTTTGCTTTTAATTCTATTATGTAATTGGATATAGCCTGCTGACTTTGACTTTCAACTAATATAATACCTAAATATATGTTGTTGAAAATGACATTTAATGCCATTATTTATTATTATTATTATTATTATTATTATTATTATTATTATTATTATTATTATTATTATTATTATTATTATTATTATTATTATTATTATTATTATACTACTTAATACATGAAGCTTCCTAGTACGTATGATAGAAATGTAGGAATAAAGTGAATTGTGCAAAGAAAAAGTCTTCTACAAACGGAGACCATTTATTTATTAAATTAATTAGAGAATTATAGAAATATCTCTAGCTAGATATTAATCTGATAAAAAATAATATCCGAAATTATAATGTAAATCCACATTGTAATAAAGATAAATTAAAATGACTTTATATCTTTCTCAGTTTATTAAATTTTACCCAACTAAAAATAAATCTTCTCCTAAAATACATTTTTTAATAATGCCATTGACCTTTGACTTTTTTTTGACATATCAATTCATAATAATTGTTCCTTTGACTTTTTTTTATTAAATAAAAATCCTAGAAATAAATATAAGCAAAGGTGTTGGACCTTACTTTGTTAATTCATAATAATTGTTCCTTTGACTTTCTTATGTCAGCCAGAACACAATTATAAATTAATCATTGAAATCATAACATTTTCCCAAAATAGAAGGATTTGTCAAAAGACAAGATGATGTATTGATTAATGAGCAAGGAGCAATCATAGAAACCTAACAACAATCTTAATTTGTCAACACAGTTATATTATTATATATATACAATTAAAGACTGAGTTACAATTTGAAGTTAAATTTCAGAATTTTAATTTGTTCAAGTTATTGATTTTAATCGAAATCTCACTAGTTCTGTTATTGATCACTTGCTACAATTAATATTTCATTATAACAATTAAATTATTTTTTGTTAGAGAAATGAATATACATAGTCGTTTAACAAAATAATAATTAATGAATATATGTTTTTTATATATTAATGGATGATATATATTAAATATGTATATAATTTCGATACAAAATAATGTATATATGACTAGTAAATTTAATTATCTAAGTTGATTGGTTAAATATGTAACTTACTCTTTTATTTTATTTTAGAATTAACTTTTCATGCTATATTTATTTGTCTATGTTAGTGTTTGCCTATAACAATAACAGCAAGCAATATATAACAATACACACTTTGTAAATGCCTTACTCAAATATTAATCAGTTTTTTTATTATTCCACTTCCGTTTATAGTCATATGTTTTTATAATTAAATTAAGAGAAAAATGATAAATATACCTTCGAACTATCGTAAATGGTATACAGATACCCTTCGTCATATTTTTGGGACATTGGTGCCCCTGTCGTAAAAAAACTAGAGCATATATATCCTTTATACTAACACACATACACGTGTCATAATCTTATTCACCGATCCAACATTTATTAAATATCGGATCGACGGATAAGATTGTGTCACGTGTCCCTATTTAATCTTCCGTTAGAGTGAAGGGCATATATGCTCTAGTTTTTGGACGGTAGGGGCACTTATGTCCCAAACATATGACGGAGGGTATCTATATACCATTTACCATTGTTCGGGGTAAATTTATCCTTTTACCCTTAAATTAATGTCAACCATTTCAAAGTTGAACCTTTATAGCGTGGCATTTTGTCAAAGGTGCTTATTTGAAAAGAAAAAAAAAACTTGTTTTGACCTAGCAACATATCTTCCAAATATTATAATTCAGTTTCAATTCAAATACTCACTCCATTCACTTTTACTTATCACAGTTTGATTTGACACACCCATTAAGAAAATAGTTAATGATATAGGTTATCCTCTATTAAATGATGTCTTAAAAAATGATTTGGAAAATAAGTATTTAATACATAACATAGAAAAAAATTATTATCTTTTCTTGATAGGTCAGAAGTGACAAGTAAAAATGAAAATTTATTTTAGGAATAAGTGACAATTAAAAGTGAACGGAGGTTAGTTAAATGAAAAATTCAAATAAAAAAGGATAGAATAAGTAAAGGAGTTAAGCTGTCGGGCTGTACGGATCCGTTATTCATTTTATTTGAAATATACTAGTATAATTTATTCCCTTACAATTATATAAAAAATTATAAATTTATTTATGTAAGTAATTATATATACGTTAGTTACACTGATAGTTTAAAAATTTACACCACGAAAAAAAGGTTTAAAATCAAGGGCTAAAATCGACGGACAAGGTTAGTTTAATTTTTACAAAAAATTGGCATCAAATTGATGGATTGTGCATTGTCGATTTTACCTTCATCGCTTTCGTGAAACTAATAGACAAGATCGATTAAAATTGAGGGACAACCGATCGTGTCCGTCAGAAGTATATATGATTTTCATAAATATTCATAAAAATATAGTTAGTTGGAATTGTACCCAGGTATCACTACACCAAAATAAACTTTTAGTGACAATTAATTTTTCTTTTAGTGGCAATATTTATTGCCACAAAAACATTTAATCGGCATTTATCTGTCGATTTTTTTCAGCTAATTATTATTAATTATTACCAAGAATAAGTTAAAGATTGAATCGTCACTTAGTTCTTTTTTCTCGGTAAATTCGCCACTTAGTCAGAACAAAAAGCCTAAAAATAGTGTGAAGTCACATTTTCAACTATAATTTTTGTATATGATATGAAGTAAGTTGATTTTTATCCTTCGAAGCTAATGTACTTGTTATGTTTCAATTTATTTATCTTTTTCTTTTTGTATTTTGTGTTTTAAGAAGAGTGTCTTTTCTTTTTTGTCAATTCTTTAATTTCATTTTTTTTCACGTGACATATTTAAAACACAAAATTAAATGTCATTTTGATCAATTCTACTTATCTTTACTTTAATTAAACCTATTATAAGATTCAATAGTTCTTTTAATTTTTTCTTAAATCATATATCATGTTAAACTAGACAAATAAAATAAATTGAACAAGACGGAATAACATAAAAGTGTAACTCATGAGAAGAGCCTTTCAAATATAGGTAAACAAAGAACAAGTCAAATACAAAAGCTAGCAATAACGCGGAATATTAATTTTGCAATTGGCAGCCAATAGTGACCAAAAAAAGACTTTCATTTGCCTATAAATATTTCAGTAGCACATTTCTTCTTCTATCACCTTAACATCTATTCTTACTTCTTGGCATCATACATTATACACACTTTCCAAATGATGACTACTTCAAACAAATCTTTTGTTGCTATATTTTCTCTTCTCTTACTCTCTAGCATGCAATGTCATGCACAACTTTCTTCTACATTTTATGACCGCACTTGCCCTACTGCTCTCACCACTATTCGTACAAGCATAAGACAAGCAGTTTCAAGTGAACGTCGCATGGCTGCATCCCTCATTCGTCTTCATTTTCATGATTGTTTTGTTCAGGTTGGTTATATTAGATGCTCATAAATAATCTTTATGTTTCTCTTAGTACTCAAGTTCAAATTATTGGTTTGACGATGTATATATACTAATTGTAATTTGTGGATTTAACTTTAATTATGTATAGGGTTGTGATGCTTCTATCTTACTTGATGAGACTCCAACAATTGTAAGCGAGAAGACTGCATTGCCAAACCTTGGATCAGCTAGAGGATACAATATTATAGAAAATGCAAAAAGGGAACTTGAGAAAACATGTCCAGGAATTGTGTCATGTGCAGACATACTTGCAGTTGCTGCTAGGGATGCATCCACTCTCGTAAGTACTCGTAATTTGAACTTCATTTTTTTTAAAGTGCTAGAAAAAGGTATGGTTTGGTCGGTATATACTAATCAATATTATGTTTATTAACAATCAGGTTGGAGGTCCATCATGGACGGTGAAACTCGGAAGCTGACGAAGAAGAAGATAATGAAGCAAATTCTGCAAGTCATACTCTTGCTGAAACTGATCTCCCAGGTCCTTTTGATCCTCTTGATACGATTATTTCTGGCTTTGCCAACAAAGGCCTTAGCACAAGGGATATGGTTGCTTTATCAGGTAAAACCCTAATAAGCAAATTATTAAACAAATAATTTTATCGATCATATACTTGTATGTATAGATAAGAAGATCTAACAATTTAAATCATCTTATTCTAGGTGCACATTCAATTGGTCAAGCACAATGCTTCCTTTTCCGCGATAGGATTTACAGTAATGGAACAGACATCGATGATGGATTTGCTAGCACTAGAAGACGTCAATGTCCTCAAGAAGATCAAAATGGAAACCTAGCTCCACTTGATTTGGTTACACCCAATCAATTGGATAACAATTACTACAAGAACTTGATTCAAAGAAAAGGTCTTCTTCAATCAGATCAAGTCCTTCTTAGTGGCGGGTCAACAGATAGCATTGTTACTGAATATAGCAACAACCCTCGCACATTTACCTCTGATTTTGCTGCAGCCATGATTAAAATGGGAGATATTAGTCCTCTAACTGGTCAAAATGGGATCATAAGAACTGTTTGTGGAGCTATAAATTGATTTTTTCACTTATAAGTATATTTATATTAATTATTTGGATTTATTTTCTCTATGTAATGTGTTTAAAGAATGAAATAAACTCCGTGTTATTCTCTAATGAAGTTAAAATTTCTACCTAATGTTTCACAAATATATTACACAAGGAACCACAAAAAACAAAATAAATTAAACTCTTAATCTCACCACATGTAATAGCCCTATTACGAAGAGCCAAAACAATACCTCTATTGGCCACTATATTAACTAACTCTAATTAATATAGACTTCAATCACACACCACACAATTAACTCTAATTATGCTTATTATTTTTTCTCACAACAAAGACTTGATGCGTTCCTTTATAGATTAGAAACAGATCTTACAAGTTCACCACAACCCAAGTGTTCAATAACAACACTTAAAAGACATTCTCGATAACTCTATCAGGTCTCTTAAGGTTGTTGAAGGTTTGAATTCTTTAAAGACAAAAAACACCTTTTAATATTTTTGCTTTTAATGTCTTAACTGAGTTGTTCCATGTCAAATGAAGATATATTATCCTCTGAACAAAACAATCTAGTGTTCTCTGATTGGTGAGTACACAGTTCTCGTTTCTTGTGTTCACCAACCACGTCAAAGAGGACCACCCTTTATAGTTTTTCACTATTGGATTTAAGATACCTGATCACCTATGAGATCAGGTTGCAGATCACCTATGCATGGGATCAGGTTGCAGATTTCTGAGTATCATCAAAACTTCGAATTCTAACATTTCCCCCCTTTTTTGATGATGACAAACAAACGCTTTATTATTTCCCTTCCATCAATATTTTCCAGCATACATATTCCTATGTCACCTGTTAATTAGATTCCCCCTGACACCAACACCATTCTTCCCCCTTTTGACATCATAAAAAAATTAAAGTAGTAAACATAAGCAAGATGTCAAGCAAAAACACAATGAATCCATAGACAAAGGGCAACACAAAACATGAGTAACTAAACACATAGAGAAGAATCAACACAGCAAAACAACAAGGGAATGTATCATCAATAGAAGGAAAATATCCACCATACTGACTGTAAGTGAAACAACAAAAAATAACAAAGTCATAGAGCCACTACAAAACAAAGGATCGGGAAGGACTTTAAGACGGAGGGGGTTGGGGGACAAGAGATTTTAGGATCAGGTTCATATGGGTGTTCTCATCCTCATGAACTTGGATAAGCTTTTGGGTTAGAGCCTTGACCTCAGCGTCCAATTTGGCATTTGATTCAACCAACTTAACATTGCGAGCCTTTAGTACTTCAACGTTCTCTTGCCCACATATACTTGGACCTGGTCCTGAGATTGTTCCTTTTGAAGTTGTGCTTCAAGCCTCATAATCTCCAATTCTTTTACTTCCAGCAGGGTAGTAAGATCTTCCATTTCCCTATTTAGCACTTCTTGTTGTTGAAGAAGCTCGGAGACCTAAGACTTAGATTTCACCTTTCCCTCAATGCATTCACATTCAATCAAGGTAGACATGGAGAAAACCTGTTTTATTGTTCCAGCAACTCCTTTGTCAAGGGGAACATTTAAATGTTTGAAAACTCAGTTCAATAGATTCCCATAGATAACATGATGCCTATCTTTCGCCGTCATAATCCAGTGCGTATGCTCCAGCATAATCCCATGAAGATTCATCGCTTCAAATTTGTCTAACAATTCCATGAGAAACAATTTTGCTGAAGAAGACATAGTCCTTTTTTTCGGTGTGAGACAAAAGTACTTTGTTTACAAATTCAAAATACAACTGGTGTTCACCCGTAAGGATTTCTTCAGAATCCCAGAGGACCCGAGATCTTCTACTTTGACAACTGACTTAACATACGAATCAGATGGCACACACCCTTCTACCGACCCGACCCTCTTACGTGGAACTTCTAAAATGATACTCTCTTGATCTAAATGGATATCTACCCCATGAACCTGAGTGTCAATGATACCATCATCATTAAGTAGCATTTTGTAATAGAACTCACAAACTTCTGGTTCATGTAGGAAAGAAACAAGCCATTCAAATAGATGCTCTCAATCTTGTAAAGACACATGTTCAACAAGGCTTCTCATGCATGGTTTATCCAGAACATCCGGATCAAACACCCTGCCATTTAAAACCTTTTGGTTTCGAGAGTAGTTACTCGTTCCTCCCTAGTTGAAACTTTACCACTCTTTCCCTTTTTTAGTAGGAAAACCAAGTCCCTTTACATACTTAGACCTAGGTTCCACTATTTTTTCCACAAGTTCTACTACCTCTTCCGTAGAGTTCTTTTTATCCTTCTTCTTTCTCTTCGTCACACCCCTTGACTTTGATTCTGGTGTGTTAATCTTTTTCCCATATACAACCTTTTTATCTTGTTCACTGCTCGTACTATATCCTCAGATTCAGTAGCGCTATTATTCGGCTTTTGTGACACATCGACTAGGTCCGTAGGCAGAACTAGTTTATCTTCAAAGACGCAGTGGTTTTCCTCTTGCGACTGTGCTAAGTTGTTTGTACCTTGTTGGCAGCCATGACGTCAGTTAACAGCTTATTTTGAGCTCCGCAAGTGGGATAGTTTTGACAATTTTTGAGGGAGAAGATTCAATCATTTTCCCTTTTCCTTTTTCGGGACTTGAAATTTTCCCGAGAACCAACTTCTTAGATAACTATTGTTGTTGTAAATCCTTGGATGCCAGAGAGGGCTAAGCTACCATGTTCGTTGGAGCATGGTCTTGTTCATTTGCTCCTCGCCTACCCTTCCTTTTCCAGACTAGAGGAAATTATCCTCATTTCCCGCCACGTCCTCTTGAACAAAATTCGGGTGTAATCGAGTGTCTGGAGTGTGATCAAACAAAGCAACCATGTTGTGTTCAACTGGATATGGAGATTTGTATCCTTCTTTAGAAAATGGAGATGGAATATCTCCCTTCATATCAGATAGGCTTTGCACGACCCAATCCTTCCTGCGACTAAGATATTCGACTCCATCCCCTTTTCTATTGGGAGATCTCCATCGAATAGTCATTCTGACATAGTTGACGACACATGGCCAGGTTGGGATGAGACTTTTGATCAATAGATAACTTCTGAACATGGGGTTGTACTATAGATCATGCCTCTAAATGAATAGAGCCACCAAAAGAGTTATCTTAGGAAGAAGTGAGAACTAGAGTGGGAGAACAAGAGAGGTTTTCATTTGAGAGAGGAGTTGAATTGTGGGGTCTACATTTTGATGGAGTAAGACTTCGATGGTAGGAGTAGTTGACTCACCAGTTTTACTTACTCCGCATACTGGAGTAGAAAGAGAGGGCATCTCAGGAAAGGTTTGAAGTATTGAACTCAAAATGATTGGGAGATTCGACTTCTGGAGCTATGAGTTCTTTGGGAGATGGAATGGATTTCGACATGTTTAAGAACATATGAAAGCGATTTTGAAGAAAGAATTTCATCGATCATATACCTGTATAGATAAGAAGATGTAACGATTTAAATCATCTTCTTCTAGGTGCACATTCAATCGGTCAAGAACAATGCTTCCTTTTCTGCGATAGGATTTACAGTAATGGAACAGACATCGATGCTGGATTTGCTAGCACTAGAAGACGTCAATGTCCTCAAGAAGATCAAAATGGAAACCTAGCTCCACTTGATTTGGTTACACCAAATCAACTGTCTTCTTCAATCAGATCAAGTCCTTCTTAGTGGTGGATCAATGGATAGCATTGTTACTGAATATAGCAACATCCCTCGAGCATTTGCATCTGATTTTGCTGCACCCATGATTAAAATGGGAGATATTAGTCCTCTAACTGATCAAAATGGGATCATAAGAACTGTTTGTGGAGCTATAAATTGATTTTTCACTTATAAGTATATATTTATATTAATTATTTGGATTTATTTTCTCTATGTAATGTGTTGAAATAATGAAATAAACTCTGTGTGATTCTCTAATGAAGTTAAAATTTCTACCTAATGTTTCACAAATATATTACACAAGGCAAAGAGGGGAAAAGAACCTAACCACGAAAAACAAAATAATTATTATAATAATGGGTTCATCGACTTGAATTAAAAAAAAGAGTAACTTTAGATACATGTTTGTCTGAGATCATGAAAACTAGAATCAGAGTTGATTAAGAAATAAACTTTGGAGCATTCTTGATTAATAAAATAAATTGGAATACATATTGTTTGGTATCTATTATTTCCTGTATTCAGATTAGCAAATCAGAAAAATAATAAAAGATGAAAAGAAAAAACACAAAGAACTATCCGAGTCCACATAACCCACTGTGTGTCCTTAAGAAATTTAATCCCCTCAAGTACCTGAGGTTGCAGATTAATTCCTCCCAAGATAAAACAGATTAACCATTAAAGAAGTAGCGGTACCTCAAACTTCGATAATTTCAGCTAACTCAAATGACAGCAACGAATCACACACAAACACGATTGATCGATTTTGTTTTGTAAGAAATGTATGCAAAAGAGGGGAAGAATTCAATGATGAAAAATGAGAGAGCCTCTCTATTTATTGCCAATAAAGGGTAAATGTCACAACTCTTAGGAAAGAAGACAACCTTTTAGAAAGGTCACAACACTTTGGAAAAGACACAACCTTTCAAACGGTCACAACCCTTTAGAAAGGACACAACCTTTCATAAAGGTCACAACCCTTCGGTATAGTCACAATCCTTCAAGTGAGTCAGAACCCGTCATTTCCTGTTCACACCTTTAAAACCCAACAATCCCCCACATGAATAGGGAATGACTATTGTTAAAACATATGCATGAAAAACTGTGTGATTCGTAAGTAAGGATTGATTGCATCTGGATAAGTGGGTTTCCCTCTGAACTTTTCATAGTGAACATATATCGGATATACTCGGTCAATCAGTAGATTTGATATCTTTGAACCGTCGAGCTTTGGTGTATACCTAGACAACATAAGTCACACATAAAACCTTTGAACTACTTTTGGTTCTCATTGTTTTGTTCGTTTAAGCCATGAACACGTCTTGGTTTATAAGTGCGTAGAGAATTGGTATTACCAGATTCCCCTTGAGGCGGCTTACACTTCATACTTATATAGGTGATTTCTAAATGTGTTATCCTGTAGATATACGATTTGATATACCCTGTATCAAACTTAGAAACCATTAAAAAGTCTTAATGCCTTTATCTTTGTTACTGAACATTGTCTTATCATGAGAATGGACCATAAAAGAAATATTTTGACAATGTTGAACCGTCATTAATGACCTTGTTTGATCTCTTTGAAGCTAGATCTTGGGATCTCTAGTCTTCTAGGTAGAGTTACCGCCACAATGACTTGTCCTCGGCCATAGTCCCAATCCCTTTGATAATCTATCAACTCCCTCTCTAGTTAGGCCTTTTATCAGTGGATCCGACACATTATCCTTTGACTTTACATAGTCAATTATGATAATTCCACTAGAGAGTAGTTCTCTAACGATATTATGTCTACGTCATATATGACGAGACCTTCCGTTATACATCATGCTCCATGTCCAACCTATTGCAAATTAACTCTCACAGTGTATGCATACTGGAGCTAAAGGTTTGAGCCAAAAATCTTTCAAGAAATTTCGGAGTCATTCAAATTCTTCACCGGCCTTATCTAGAGTGATAAGCTCAGATTTTATAGTAGAGCAAGCGATACATTTCTGTTTGGAAGATTTCCAAGAGATTGCTCCTCCACAAAGAGTAAATCCATATCCACTCGTGGATTTTACTTCATTTGACTTTGTAATTCAATTTGCATCACTATATTTTTCCAACATTGTTGACTATTAGTTATAATGCAAAACAATAGTTGTTAAGTATGTTTTAAATACTCCAAAACTATTTTCACTGTCATCCTATGAGTTTGATTGAGATTACTCGTGAACCGACTCAGTTTACTAATAGCACGTATCATTTATGACCGCGTACACTTCATAATATATATCATACTTCTCAATACTCTAAAACAATCCAATTGTGAGTCACTTTTGCCTTCATTCTTTTGAAGTACAAATCTCACATTTATTGGAGTCTTGACAATATTGAAATCCAAATCCTTGAACTTGTCAAGTACCTTTTCAATCACATCAGTAGCTTAAATGTATTTCATATCGAAGTTAATTTCTAACATATGCTTAGTAGCATTTATGTCAGAAATGTCTCTTTTAATGATCAACATGTCATCAACATAAAAATAAATAATGACCTTGGATTTGAATGTCTTTAATGTAAAAATATTTATCACATTCATTCATCTTGAATTCATTTGCCAACATAGTTTGGTAAAAATTCACATGTCATTATTTGGATGCTTGTTTTTAGTCCACAAAATGACTTAACAAGTTTACAAACTTTCTTTTCTTTACCAGAAACCACAAAGCCCACGGGTTGTTCCATGTAAATTTCTTCCTCCAATTTTTCATTTTTAAGAAAAATATTTTCACATCCATTTTGACAAATTTGAATGCCATATACTGCAACTAGCGCAATCAACATCTGACTTGATGTATCCTAGTTAGTGGCTATTACCTGTCAAAATAATCAAGGCTTTCTTATTGTCTAAAGCTTATAACAACAAGTCTTGCTTTGTATTTGTCAATAGTTCCATCAACTTTCTTTTCCTTTTGTAGATCCACTTTGAATCCAAAAGTTTATTTCCTGGAGGAAGATCAACCAACTCTCAAGTACGGTTGCTCAAGATTGAATCTATCTTACTATTGACAGCCTCTTTCCAAAAAAAAAAAAGATTCCACAGAGGGCATAACTTCTTCGAATTTATGAGACTCATTTTCAAGAAGAAATATTACAAAATCAAACTCGAAGGAAGTAATTTGTCCATTGACATTTACTACGCCGCTGAATCTCTTTATTAAGTACATTCTCCTTTGGTTCATTCCAAGGTCGTTTAGACCCTTCACTTAACTATCCGATGGTTCGAACATATGAACCATAAATTGACATGTTTTACCATTTTATAGCATATCCAATGAACATACAATCTACAGTCTTTGGTCCTATTTTTACCAGTTTGGGAATAGTTCCCTCATTTCCAGTTCTCATATGGAATAGATCATAGATCACTATATTAAAAATTGTTAGATCACTATCTTTCAAGAGTTATTGCTTGTATATACTTTAAGGGACGACAAACATTTTCTATCAGGATACAACAAAGCCTGAACAAACAAAACTTTTTGTTGCTCCCCTTCTTAATAAACAAAAGTTTTTTTTATTTGTTACTCCCTTTACTAACAAACAAAACTTTTTGTTTCTCTCTTTCTGAACAAACAAACTTTTTGTTGTTCTCTTTTGCTATAATGGTAGCATCGCCCACAAATTTTGTGGTAAACTTGAACTTATAAATATGACATTCAACATTTCCTTCAAAGTTTAGTCTTTTTCATGCCAACAATTTCATTAGATTGAGGTGAGAATGTGCAGTAATTTGATGGATGATTCCATTTTCCAAATATATTTCTGCAAAAGAAGATTCATATTCTCCACATCTACCACCTCTAATTATGACAATCTTTTTATCCAACTGATTTTCAACTTCAGTTTTATATTGCCTATATGTTTCTATTGCTTCATCCTTACCATTCAGCAAATAAACATAATAATATCTAGTGCAATTGTCAATAAAATTTATGAAACATTTTTTCCCACCATAAGATGGTGTTGACTTCATATCACAAATGTCAGTGTAAATCAATTCTAAGGTATTAAAATTCCTTTCAACAATACATACTTGACATTTTGATTTATTGCACTAGAAGTTAGGCAAAACTTCTACGTTGATCAGTTTTTGTAAGATTTTGTAATTGACATGTCTCAATCATTTATGTGACAAACAATTTGATTCAAGCAAGTAAGAACAAACAAAAATACTAAGTTTGAAAAGACCTTTTGTGAGGTAACCTTTTCCCACAAATATTTTGTTCTTTACTTTTTATAACTTTCTCAAATACAGACATTGTTTTAGAGTCAAACACCTTGCCATATGTCCTTTTCAGAAGGACCTTTCCATAATATTCAATTTGTTATAGAATTACCCATGACCATAGTCTCATCGGTCCAATAAGGGCAATATGACCCAAATGTTTATTTTACAACACAAACATAACATATCACTTTTCACCAATGTTCATGCCTATACAAAATGAATTATTTTAATAGACATATCTTTTCATAAAAAATCACAATATTTTAAGTGAAACTTTTTCATCAAAGAATACAATTCTTTTGAACAAGTAATACAATTTTGTGGTTTTATACTAGTCATATCATATACTAGTAAAGAGAGACTCAACGACCACATTATCAAATATACTCGAAGAATTTTGTGGGTCTAACACAAAGAAGATTGTCATCAAATTTCATATCTTGTACTTTCAAATTTAAATTAGATAGTAAGTCTAATTTTGTCTTTATCACAAGTACAACACTCCCACATTTTAAATATGTTCTCAAAAATTATTTTCAAGTATTTGAAATTATTTTCCACATTTTTTTTTCATGCTTTCAAATTGTATGCCATCAAAATACACATTGGCAACACGAAGCCTTCTTTTGGAGATTTAATCCATAGAAACACCCATTGCAAGCATAAAAAATCACTAATTTTATGTCACTAGTGTTTTTGTTTTCCCTTTCTGTCACAACTAGACAGACCACGTAGTATTTAGAATACTAACAATAAAGATTCAATCTTTATACAACTTGTTTCTAGTTTAAAGATGAAGTTTTTATATTCTTCTAATCGTTAACCGAATGAACCTTGAATTCTGATGAAGTTTTTATATTCTTCGATTCAGTTTCACATTCAGACAGAGTAGTAAACCAAAAAGGTTTTAACCTCCACAAACCTCAAATACAACACTGTTTCTAGCTAACGATAAAGATTGTATATTTTTCAAATCATTTAACCTTACTATTCCTGACGAAGATTTTGTACTCTTCACGTCAGAATATTCATTTAAACAGAATATTTAACAAATTGGTTAAGTTTCGATATTCTTCAAACCAATGCACAATTTGATTTGTTCGTGAAGTTCTTATATTCTTCAAACCAAAAGAGAAAAAAAAATCAAAAGATTTTAGTCTCCAAAAGTCAACACAATCAAAATTCACTTGGAGTAGAAAACTTCAAAAGTTTTTTCTTCCTCCTCTAAACAGAATACATATTATTAATAATAAGACATATTCTGAGATCATCACATGATGACCATCTATCCTAACATTTATGAAATAAATTTCATAACTTATAAAGGATAGAAAAAAAAAATGATCAAGGGAAATAAAGATAGAACCTGATTTTTACTCTCATTGAAATATATTCTATCTGTTAGCAATGATTCCATGCAAGTCACTTTTTTGCTATTTTTTTTCTTTCTCAGTTTCCATCATATTCCTATTTTTCTCAAGAAAATATTTAATTTCAACAAGAAACTAAACTCATGTTCCAATATTGTTAGGAGACAACATTTGTTTATTTACTTCTTCTCATAGTTATATAAAATCAAGAATATAGGAAAAGTAATTAAAGTGCTCATCATCTTAGCCTTTATGCACAAAATAACTTTTCTCATTGAAAAGAAAACTAAAGGGGTGCAATGTTTGAATGCACTTGGGAAGAAAATAAAAATAATCTTACCCATCCAAGGAAAATTTACTACAGAAAATATACTCGAACATATTAAAATAGTACTAATTCATCCCAAATCTCTTTTATCATATGATAAAATAATTCTCTTTTTCATCTTGTTTTTCCCAATAAGAAGAACATAGAAAATAGATGTAATTTCCTTACCACAGAAAATACCAACAAAATTAAATTTCTTAAGCTTGTTATCTCTTGTAGTCAGATTAGCAAACCAGTAAAATAATAAAAGATGAAATGAAAAAACACAAAGAACTATCTGAGTCCACAGAACTCACTGTGTGTCCTTAAGAAATTTAATCCCCTAAAGTACACGAGGTTGCAGATTAATTCCTCCCAAAATAAAACAGATTAACCATTAAAGAAGTAGCGGTACCTCAAACTTCGATAATTTCAGCTAACTCAAATGACAGCAACGAATCACACACAGACATGATCGATCGATTTTGTTTTGTAAGAAATGTATGTAAAAGAAAGGAAGTATTCAATGATGAAAAATGAGAGAAAGCCTCTCTATTTATAGCCAACAAAGGGTAAAGGTCACAACTCTTAGGAAAGAAGACAACCTTTCAGAAAGGTCACAACACTTTGGAAAAGGCACAACCTTTCAAACGGTCACAACCCTTTAGAAAGGACACAACCTTTCATAAAGGTCACAACCCTTCAGTATAGTCACAACCCTTCAGGTGAGTCAGAAACCCTTCATTTCATGTTCACACCTTTAAAACCCAACAGTATCAAGATATGGTTGGGAAATAAATTAAAGGAAGAAGACCACTTTGTTGTATTTTTAATTGTAGAGATAGAAGTGGCAAAGGGCTGATATTTGTTCACATGAATTCAAAATATGTGAACTTTATTGAATCAAGATACCGCTTAACAAAATGATATATAGTCAATTTGTGAACACATATACAAACTCATGAAATGTACTAGTCAACCACATGTAAGTGACCCGGTAGATAATACACTAAAATGCAGTAGAAGATTTTTTTTTTTAGTTAAACTTGGACCATTGGTCCGATATTATTAATAAATGGAGTCTGATGGGCTCAGGATGAGTCCATAAATGCAAAATCAAAATAACACAACCTAAGAAATAATAACTGTCCAGTCCACAATCAGTTTAGTGGGGTTTCCTAAAAAGTGCTCCACATTCTTCATTTTTCAGGTTGTCTCCGCCACTGAAGCTGTTCTTGTGGGCGAGCACATGCTGCCTTCTCCAGTTCAGCTTGTAGAAATACGTTTCTGACCTGCATATTCAGTGTAAACGCCTTCTTGTTCCTTCTTCTTTCCTTCCAGCTTGTTTCCTCCTGACATACACTCTCCATTTCTGCAGGTGAAGAAATGTTCCTGGGCAACTTCCTGCTGATCTCCTAGCTGAATTTATGCACCTCAAGTTATATATGGTTCCACAACTCTCCACTTTTGCTGGTGTTTGTCTCGATTGTTGTTTGCTGACATAATGTTTGCAAATTCGCACGACTAGGTTCCATTTAATCTTGCCACATAGTTTTTTGTAAATATCATAGCTGTGTGATTCTATGGCTTTTCCTTTGCTTTCCATGTTACTGACTGTTGGTAATGTTGATTCTCCTTGTTCTTATTCTGATTGCTGCTATTTGTTGTTTATCCATGTTTAAAATCCCTCTTGCTTTACTTGGTAGTTGATAGAACCCATGATACTGTAGTTTACCTTCTTAATCTATTGCTGTGTTTGTGATGAAATCCGCTAACTGATTGGCTTCTCTGTATATGTGTCTTATCTGAGTATTACTTATCTCCATCATCTCATGAATCTCCTCTACTCTTTCAATTATTTCCCACGGTATTTTCCATTCCCCTCTAATCATATTTTTTAGACTTAATGAGTCAGTCTCTAGAAGTATGTTAGCATAGCCCCGTTCTTTACAGTATCTCATAGCTTTCCAGATTGCTGTAATCTCAGCCACTATGTTAGTGGCAAATCCTATTCTTTTGGCTTCTGCATATAGTAGATCCGCTACTATCCCTCAAACAAAAGCCATAAGAACTCATCCCTGGGTTACCTCTGCTTGCTCCATCCGTATTACATTTTACCCAACCCTCTTTTGGCCTTGTCCATCGCAAAATATGATAAAATAATGTAGGCCTATATCTTTGCAATAAATCAAACATCTCACTCCATTGAAGAGGAATGTTTTTGAGCCATGGATAATTGGCTTTTATGAGCCGATGAACTGTTATCTGACATTAACTGAACATTTTATCAAACGATACCTTCTTGTCATGTCTAATTGAGTTTCTCATTTTCCATAGTTCCCATGTGACAATGGCTGGAATGGCCTTCATGATTTGCTGCAATTTTGGGTTTCCTTCATATTTCCACCATTTAATAAGTAAATGGTGTAGATGAATCCCATCAATATTTAAACCTGCACAAGAAGCAAACTGCTTCCATAGCGTTTGAGCTATGGGAGTTGTTAGTAATAAATGTGTCATGGTTTCCAGTTCCCCCTTCTCACAGCAGTAACATTTAGATACTATATGCATCCTCATTCTCCTCAAATTATCATCTGTTGCAATTCTTTTCTTCCACACTCTCCATAGGAAGAAAGAAAGTTTAAAAGGTAAACCTTTAATCCAAATGCAACTCATCCAGTCAATGGTGTCTCTCTTATTCCTTAGTAATTGATAAGCTGATTTGGCCAAAAAAACTCCTATTGAATTTCCCATCCACCACGGCTTATCATTCAGAGCATAAGTGTTAGGCTGGATGTTTTAACTATGTGAGATATCATTTCCTCTGATATATGTTCCTGGAATTTCTCTATTTTCCAACTTCCATTTCCAATAAACTCTTTTACCTCTAATGCCTCCTCCCCAACACTTTCTCCTTCTGTGAAAAATAAAGCTCCTTGTTTTGTCCAGTTATCGTACCAGAAACTTGAATTCCCTGCTTTAACTTGCCACCAAATCTCATGTTCCACCTCTTCCCTTACTACTAATAATTTCCTCCACACATGAGAAGCTGCAGAATTCCTAACCACTGTAGGGTGTAATTTCTTACAATATTTATTGCGCATGTAGTTACTCCATAATGAAGAAATAGACACCCTGAACAGCCACCATAGTTTGGCAAACATGGTATTATTAACATCATGGAGAGATCGAAACCCTAAACCCCTTTCTGCCTTAGGGTAGCACATGTCACTCCAAGCTACCCAATGCTTTCCTTTTATAGTGCCTGTATTTCCCCAAAAGAGTTTTGCGAAGATCTGATGTAGTTGTGCAATAATCTTTTTGGGGGGATTCATAACAGATAAAAGATAAACCGGTAGTGATTGAAGAATATGACTAGTAAGTATGTACTTACCTCCAAATGATAGGAATTTATTTTGCCAAGACAAAATTCTTCGAGCCACCTTCCTTACCAAGTCTTCGAAGTGACTGTTGATCTTCCTTCCATAAAAAACAGGGCATCCCAAATAAGTGAATGGGAAATTACCTTGTCTTATTCCCGTGAGTTTTCTTATTCTGATTGCCACTATTAAGGGTGTCTTGTCATGAAGATAAAAAGCATTCTTAGCCTTATTAACCATTTGACCAGATATTTCTTCATAATCTCTTATCACTGTCATCATCTTAATCACTGAAGATCTATCCCCTGAACAGAATAATATTGTGTCATCTGCATATGACAGATGGTTTATTGCTGGGCACCATTTTGGCAAACCATATCCTTTATAATTTTTATCACTGTGTAAGCTGTCTAAACCTCTCGCCAAAGCTTCTGCTGCAGTAATAAATAATGTTGGGGACAATGGATCACCTTGTTTAAGACCTCTAGAAGACTAAAAGAAACCATTAGACTGGCCATTAATGAGGACTGAATACCAATTACTCGAGATGAGTCTCCATATCATATCTATAATTACCTCCGAGAAACCAAACTTGCGCAACACCTTTGTCAGGAATATCCAGGACACTCTATCATACGCCTTAGCCATATCTAACTTCACAACCACATTAATATGCTGATTTCTCATTTGAATATCCCTAATTATTTCTTGTGCCAAAAGAACATTTTCAGTTATACTCCTTCCTTTCACAAAACCTGATTGGATGGGAGATATAATCTTGGGCAGCACGTCTACTATTCTATCATGCACCAATCTCGTTATAATCTTGTTAATAAAAGAGCTCAAACTAATTGGCCTCATGTCTGCAAAGTTGTTAACATCCTCCTTCTTTGGTAATAAAACCAGATTGGTGTGAGTAATAAAATTTGGCAGTGTGTGTCCACAAAAAACGCAATCACTAGTCTGGTGATATCTGCTCCGACGATTTCC
This sequence comes from Solanum acaule, assembly GCA_036250505.1. NCBI lineage: Eukaryota > Viridiplantae > Streptophyta > Magnoliopsida > Solanales > Solanaceae > Solanum > Solanum acaule. The sequence goes on along the minus strand of JAJOOR010018337.1, from coordinate 6,676 downwards.
CAACAGGACTGAAAAAACAAACCGGAAAAACCATCTGGTCCACTCACACTATCTCCATTAAGTTCAAACACCACCCTTTTTATCTCCTCTTGTGTTGGAAGCTTTATCATTTCTTCATTTTCTTCTTCTGTGACCAGCTTAGGGATATGTCTCAACATTGAGTAATCCTGAGATGTCTCCTCTGCCTTAAACTGCTCAGAAAAGAAACTGACGTCTGCTTGCCCTATTTGCTGATTTGTCTTCACCATCACCCCGTGCTCATTACATATCTCAGCTAGATGTAACTTCTTCCTTCTTCCTTTAACATAAGAGTGGAAGAATTTAGTGTTTCTATCGCCATCCACAAACCATTTCATTCCCGCCTTTTGCTTCCAATATTCTTCTTCGATCCTGAGGTATTTTCTCAATTCTACCTCCATTCTACTCAGCTCCGCCCTGTTTTGTACTGTAGGGAAAATCTCCAATTGAGTTTCCTTAACCTTAATCACATCCTCAACAGTAGAAATTTGCTGAAAAATGTTACCAAATACATCCCTACTCCATTTAGCTAAAGCTCTTTTTACCCTTTTCATCTTAGCATGAACCTCCAAAAAAGGGCTACCTGCAAACTCAATCCTCCAGTGTTGTTGTACTACTTCCTTAAATTGATGATGTTTAGTCCAAAAATTCAGAAAACGAAAAGGTTTCACCACAGGCTCCTCTGCTGTATCACAAATCACATGAAGAGGAGCATGATCTGAGCCCTGTCTGATTAAATGATGAATCTCACTAGATGGAAATTCCTCTATGAACAAAGCATTCACTAAAATTCTATCTGATCTCTTGAAAATACAAGCTTCCTCTATTCGTCCATTCCACCAAGTATATTTACTCCCTGAAAATTTTACTTCCGTTAACCCACAACTACTAATACAAAGAGCAAAATCAGTAGCCTCCTGTTGAGTGAATTCAAGACCTCCCAATTTCTCTTCCTCATTAATAATAACATTAAAATCACCCCCAACCATCCAAGGTAGCTGCCAATCTTCTGCGATACCTTCTAATTCTTCCCATAATTCCAGTCTTCCAACGCATTACACCTAGCATAAACTGATGAAATAATGAAAGCCCTATTATTTTTACAGAATTTCATAGATATGTGTTGTATGGAATCCATCAGCAAGGTGCCCTCCCAGTCCTCCCTCCAGAAAATCCAAATTTTCCCGAAATAGTTGGCCAGAGCATTATCAAAACCTAGCTTTCTTTTGTATTGTTCTAACTCTAATGGATCCTGAAAAGGTTCCATTAAAGCTACAAATGAATAATGATGTCTTCTATTTAGGTCCATTAATCTACCAAAAGAATTTTGAGTATTAACAGATCTAATATTCCAAAAAATAGCTTTCTCAATCATTGATCACGATTGGAATATTTATCCTTGCTACTTCTTATTTTGACTTGAAGCGGAACGGTGGGCCTTCCTCTTTTTGCCGTCAAACTATTCATGTGCCTTGGGGATAAATCCCCTGCAATACTGATCTGCTGGATATTATAATCCATGTTGTCATTTTCTTCTGCTTCCTTTCTATGTTGTATTTCTCCCTCTGATTCGTCAATTAGGTTTGGATCTTTTGTTAACTTTATCTCTGGGTCATTATTCTTTGTCACTTCATCACTTATTAGTACATTATTATCCTGCTGTTGATCCTTTTCCTGCATACAACCTCTGTCAACAGTAAAGGAAGTATTCTCTCCAATGTTGCTAGATATTTCCATAGATCCCCCATTTTTTACCAGTGTATGTACTTTCTCTGCCTCTATGTTAGTGTGACTGCCTTGTGCCCCTGGGGATGTCCTTTTGTCTTGCTTTCCAAATGAACCTTCGACCCATTCTTTGGATGATTCTTTTACTGTGTGTGCACTTGGCCTGTCCGATGCCTGGCTTTCTCCTCTTGTAGAGTTCTCTACCATTTCACCTTCTTTTTCTTCTTTCTCTAAAGCTTCAAATTTGTTACCTGTAGGAATGTCCACCTTGGCCCAAACTCTCTCTGGCTGCTTCCTCCACCCTCCCTTTTTAGTTTTTGGTTCCTCAAACTTGTTTATCATCTCTATTTGGTGAGGTGCACTCCTTTCTTCCATCCTATCACTGCCTTTTTCCCGGTTATATTTGTTCTCCGTTTCCTCTTTTGCATCTACTTCCATTCTATTTTTCTCCTTCTTTGGATACAATTCCGGATGTTCCACATAACATTGTTGCTCATCATGTCCTTGTAGCATGCATGTCTTGCAGTATTTTGGTACGTAGTCGTATTTTATTCTCACCCACTTCTCCATTACCTCCCCATTAGTTTTCTTCATGCCTATTTTGATTCTTTTGGGAAATTCTCCGAGCAAATCCACCTCCACTTTGACTCTAGCACAACTTGGTCTTGTTTGGTTCCTTGTCGCCATATCAACCTGTAAAGGTTTACCCACTGCCGCTGCCAATGAGAAAATCATTTCTCTACCAAAAAAATTTGGTGGCAGAGATGGAAAAGAAATCCAAGCAATGGCTATAGTCGTCTCTTCATCGGGATCAAACATTGGATCCCACTTTAGCGTTCTCATAGGGAAAGACCAATTCCGTTGTGAAATGTAAAAAGCTGGTTTGGATAGTAAGTGCACATAGTCCTCCATTAGAGTTGCTCGGATGAGGACATGCCTATTGCTAAGCAGCCCAATCTTGCATTCCCCCTTGAGTTCACACTGTTTTGGAATCAATTTCCTCAGCTCTTGAATATCCGGCCATCCATATGAAAATTTTCCAACTACCGCATATTCTAAATTTTCATTAATTATCATTTGATTTATTTCCTCATGTTCCCATAGTACTGTAGGCTCCCCATGCAGATATGATATTGGCTTCAACGGTATTGGTTTTGTATTGAGTGATATTGGTTTTAGTTTTTCCGCATACAAAATAAAGGGGTTTGAGAGTAAAGCAGGTTGACCACCGGCTGTAGTGGCCATTACCACCGAAAAGTATGAAAACTAGGGTTGCGATGGTGGAGGGCTATTTTTTTAATCTCTATCGCAGTAGAAGATAATAAACGATAAAGTAAAAAAAATAACAAGGAGTTTTACGTGAAAACCTCCTAGCTCAAGGGAGGAAAATCACAATCTGTCACACAAGATTTTCATGAGTTTTCACTATTTTCAAGCAACAAGTGAATACAGACTCCAAATGCACATAAATATATTAAACTCTTAATCTCACCACATGTAATAGTCCTATTACAAAGAGAGCCAAAGCAATACCTCTATTGCGCCCTATAGTAACTAACTCTAATTAATATACACTTCAATCACACCCAACACAGTTAACTCTAACTATGTTCATTGTTTTTTCTCAAAACAAAGACTTGATGTGTTCCTTTATAGATTAGAAACAACTCTTACAAGTTCACCACAACCCAAGTGTTCACTAACAACACTTAAAAGACTCTCGATAGTCTCTTAAGGGGTGTTGAAGGCTTGAGTTCTTAAAAGATAAAACACACCTTTCAATATTTTTGCTTTTAATGTCTTGATTAGGCTGTTTCATGTCAAATGAAAATTAGGCTGTTTCATGTCAAATGAAAATATATTATCCTCTGAACAAAACAATCTAATGTTCTCTGATTGGTTGAGTACATTATTCTCGTTTCTTGTGCTCACCAACCACGTCAAAGAGGACGTACCCTTTATATTTGTTCACTATTTGACTTAAGATACCTGATCACCTATGAGATCAGGTTGCAGATTTGTGAGTATCATCAAAACTTCAAATTCTAACATTTCCTCCCTTTTTGATAATGACAAACAAATGGTTTTTCCATTCATTAATATTTCCTAGCATACATCCCTCTATAACCTGTTAATTAGATTCCCCCTGTCACAAATACCCCCTGTCACCAATACCATTCTTCCCCCTTTTGACATCATAAAAAAGTTAAAGTAGTAAACATAAGCAACATGTCAAGAAAAAACACAATGAATACATAGACAAAAGGAAACACAAAACATGAGTAACTAAGCACATAGAGAAGAATAAACACAACAATAGAAGGTAAATATCCACCATACTGATTGTAAGTGAACCGACAAAAAATAACAAAGTCACAGAGCCAATGTCAGATACAAAAACAAAGGATCAGGAAGGACTTTAAGATGGAGGGGGTTGGGGGAAAAAAGATTTTAGGATCAGGTTCATGTGCGTGTTCGCATCCTTGTGGACCTGGAGAAGCTTTTAGGTTAGAGACTTGACCTTATCATCCAATTTGGCATTTGATTCAACCAACTTAACATTGTGAGACTTTAGTGCTTCAACATTCTCCTACCCATATGTATGGACCTGGTCCTTGAGATTGTTCCTTCTTCCTCTAAAGCAGTTCTTCAAGACTCGTAATCTCTAATTCTTTTACAGCCACCAGGGTAGTAACATCTTCCATTTTCCTATTTAGCACTTCTTTTTGTTGAAGAAGCTCGGAGACCTATGACTTATACTTCACCTTTCCCTCAATGCATTCACATTCAATCAAGGTAGACATGGAGAAGTTCCATTTTATTGTTCCAGCAACTCATTTGCCAAGGGGCACATTGAATGTTTGAAGACTCGGTTCAATAGATACCCATAGGCTATAACATGATGCCCATCTTTGGCCGTCATAACCCAGATCATATGCTCCATAATAATCCCATGAAGATTCATGGTTTCACATTTGTCTAACAATTCCATAAGAAACAAATCTATTGAAGAAGCCATAGTCCTTCTTTTTTGTGCGAGACAGGAGTACTTTGCTTACAAATTCAAAAAACAAATGGTGTTCATCCTTAATGATTTCTTCAGAATCCCGGAAGACCTGATATCTTCTACTTTGACAACTGACTTAACATACGAATCAGATGGCACACACCCTTCTACCAACCCGACCCTCTTACATGGAACTTCTAAAATGATACTCTCATGATATAAATGAAAATCTACCTCATGAACCTGAGTGTCAATGCTACCATCATCATTAAGTAGCATTTTGTAATAAGACTTGCGAACTTCTAGTTCATGTAGGAAAGAAACGATCCATTTAAATAGATGCTCCCAATCTTGTAAAGACACAGAGTCGACAAGGCTTCTCATGCATGGTTTATCTAGAAAAGATAGATCAAACACCATGCCATTTAAAACCTTTTGGTTTCGAGAGTAGTTATTCGCTCCTCCCTAGTTAAAACTTTACCGCCCTTTCTCTTTTTAGTATGAAAACTAGGTCCCTTCACATACTTAGACCTAGGTTCCACTACTTCTTCCACAAGTTCTACTACCTCTTCCGCAAACTTCTTTTTATCCTTCTTCTTTCTCTTCGTCACACCCCTTGACTTTGAATCTGGTGTCTTAATCTTTTTCCGATCTACAACCTTTTTGATTTTTTTCACTGCCTGTACTATATCCTCAGATTCAGTAGCGCTATTATTTGGCTCATGTGACACATCGACTAGGTTCATAGGTAGAACTAGTTTGTCTTCAAAGACGCGATGGTTTCCTCTTGCGTCTGTGCTGAGTTGTTTGTGCTTTGTTGACAGCCATGACGTCATTTAAAAACCTTCTTTTAAGCTCCGCAAGTGGGATAACTTTTGAATATTTTTGAGGGAGCAGATTCAATCATTATCCCTTTTCCTTTGTTGGGCCTTGAAATTTTCCCGAGAACTAACTTCTTAGACAATTGTTGTTGTTGTGAATCCTTGGATGCCAGAAAGGGCTGAGCTACCATGTCCGTTGGAGCATGATCTTGCTCATTGGCTCCCTGCCTTACCTTTCTTTTTCTAGACTAGAGGAAAATATCCTCACTTTCCGCCATGTCCTCTTGAACAAAATTCGGGTGTAATCGAGTGTTTGGAGTGTGACCAAACACAGGAACTATGTTGTGTTCAACTGGATCTGGCAATTTGTACCCTTCTTTAGAAAATGGAAGTGGAATATCTCCCTTCATATCAGTTAGGATTTGCACGACCCAACCCTCCCTTGCGACTAAGATAATCGACTTCGTCTCTTTTTATATTAGGAGATCTCCATCGAATAGTCATTCTGACATAGTTGACGACAGAGGGACAAGTTGGGATGCGACTTTTGATTCAATAGATAACTTCTCAATATGGGTTGTACTACAAGTCGTGCCTCTAAACGAATAGAGCCACACAGAGAGTTCTCTTAGGAAGAAGTGAGGACCAGAGTGGGAGAACAAGAGAGGTTTTCGTTTAAGAGATGAGTTGAACTGTGGGGTTCTACATTTTGAGGTAGTAAGACTTCGATGGTAGGAGTAGTTGACTCACCAGTTTCACTTACTCCACATACTGGAGTAGAAAGAGAGGGCATCTCAGGCAAGGTTGAAGTAATGAACTCAAAAATGATTGGAAGATTTGACTTCTTGAGCTATGAGTTCTTTGGGAGAGGGAGTGGATTTCGACATGTTAAAGATTAGATGAAAGAGATTTTGAAGAAATTGAGAGAGATTTAGGGTGTGTTTGGTATGAAGGAATATGTTTTCCTGAAAAACAAGTGTGGGGGCGGGGGGGAGGGGTAGAGGGGGAGGATCTAAGGTAGGGGTGAAAAAATAAAAATTTGAAGTAGAAAATATTTTTTTAAAACTAGATTAAATTTTCTTTAAGGGGGTGGGGGGCTGATGGG
>JAJOOR010018336.1:0-26909 GCA_036250505.1 Solanum acaule | reverse complement strand
ATAAAGTAGAAATTGATTTGGTGTATATAAATAAGAACGGAGGGAGTAATACTTTTTTTATTTTTAATAATAAAAAAAAAACGTCTCTTTCGACTACTTATGAATATGTTTAAAGAAATTTAATATGAAAAAAGACAAAATTAGTGATGTATGTTTGATAATCACCACTTTCAATATGTTTGATTGTTAGAACCAAATTAATGCATTGAAAATGTATAATTGCACACAAGTGAAACAAGGTATGAATCATTATGATATTGACACACAAGTGAAAATTGTCATAGTTTGTGCAGTGTTACATAATTATTTGCGAGAATACCAAAAGAGTGGTAAAATATTTATGGTCTATGAGCATGAAAATATAGTTGCGGATGATATTGACTAATAAATGGCTCAAAGTGACTATGTTGGTTCGTCTTCTCGGTCATATGATTGAGAAATGCAAGTTCAACGTGAGGAAATTGTCCGTACTATGTGGAAAAATTATATTAAAGACTAGTACACTATAATTTATGTTCAATTTTTTTTACTGAATTAAAGTTTGATCAATTAAAGTTAGATGAACATTTACTTAAGTGGAGAACAAATAACTTTGTAATAATTTATTATGCGATTTTATAATTTTTTATTTATTTGGTAAGATTGAAGAAACAATTAGGGCTATTTTAGTTTTACAACTTATGAGATTCTTATGTTTATAAGAAAATATACAACGCAAAAATTCCATATTGCATGTCCAAACAAAATTTTAATTTCATCTCTTTATTTCATATTATGATATCATATTATAATTTCATATCACGATTCCATATCGTATGGCCAAACGGCCCTTAATGTCTCCTCAACAGTTAGTTGTAATGGATAACTCTTTAACTTTTTTCATTTAAAAGTAGGCAATTATGAGTTGCTGATATGCCACTTAAAATGAACTTGGCATCTGTGGTACTGCTGTAAATTGAAATATCCTTGTGGATAGGATAACAATAGATCTTCTTATCAAAAACTTTTTAGGTTAAAATATATATATTTCTTTACTATTATTAGCACCATATAGTCAACAGAATAGACAACAGTTTTTATAATATTATCTCCAGGTAATAAAGTGGATCAAGTGGAAACAGGCATATTACATTATTACATTACAACTATATAAAAAGGGCTAAAAGGCGTTTCTTCCTTGATGTGCTTGCTTTGTTTTTTAGCAGAGGATATTTATAAATTTTTCTGACTTTTTTATTTTAATTTTTAAAAATATTTTTATATACTTAAAGTTATGTAAAAGATACTTTAAATCACAATAATTAATAATTTAAAAGGTATATAATTTTTTTTGGTTGACTCTTAAAATTTTATCGATGCCATACAAATTATGATAGAGGAAGTAACATATATTATTCGAAAACGACATAAAAAGTATTATAAATCACAATAATAAAAAACTTCAAATATTTGAAACGCAAATAAAAATTTGGTTAGCTATTGAAATTCTATCTCTACCACATAAATTGGGATAGAGGGAAGTAAGATATATTATTTAAAAATTACGTAAAAATATTATAAATTATACGAATTTACACGTAAAATATTAAAATTCACATAAAAATCTAGATGACTTTCCAAATTTCATTTGGGTGCCATAAATTGAAATAAAAAAAAAGTAACTTGTATTGGGTCGTGCTGGGACTTACTCCAGTATGTAGTACCAATTGAAAAAATGGCTAGCAACTCGAGATTTGGGTGGAAACTCTTCCCTTATAACTATATCATTGTTTGTTCACATGTGTAGAAAATAATCAATAATAACAATAAACCCAATTTATTTTTATAACTGGGTGTAAGAAGGGTGTGAGATGTACACAATTCAGATCCCTATCCTTATAGGATAGAGAAACTATTTCAAATATATCGTCAAAAATAAATAACAAGAGTTATAATCTCTATGATTCTCCATATTCTTCTTTTTGAAAAAATTCGAAGGCCTTTGATTTGGATATTGATCTTGAATTTGATGGACTTAAACTTGACTTGTTTTTGCATCTAAGGGCTTGGAGCTTGATTTTGAATCTTCATCTTCATCTTTAGATCTTGTAGAATAATACCTGAGTGTATAAATGATTGTTAGCTTTTACATAAATTTATGACAATCTATGAGCTTTCTCTGACTTCTTGATAAAGATTTAGTGTCCTTTGCAACTATAAAGACCCTATTAATTATTGTAGGAAAGAGAGGTCTGATAAGGAAAAATTCTTATGTGAGGAAGAAGGACGAAACCATGAAGATGTGTATTGATTATCGATAGTTGAACAAGTTGACTGTGAACAACAAGTATCATCTTCCTCGTATTAATGGCTTGTTTGATCAGCTTCAGGGTGCATCTGTGTTTTCTAACATTGATTTGAGGTCCGATCATCATCATCTAAAGATTAGGGCATCGAATATCCCTAAGAAAACTTTCACGACTCGTTGTAGGCACTATGAGTTTCTTGTGATGTCTTTCGCTTTGACTAATGCCCATGCAGTGTTCATGGAGTTGATGAACCGGGTGTTCCGACTGTATCTGAATTCCTTTGTGATAGTGTTCCTTGACGACATGTTGGTGTACTCCAAGACGGAGGAGGATCATGAACGACATTTGATGATTATGCTCAAGCGATTGAGGGAAGAGATACTATATGCCAAGTTCTCAAAGTGTGAGTTTTGGCTTGATTCAGTTGCATCACGTGTCCAAGAAAGATATTCGGGTGGATCCAACCAAGATCGAGGAAGTTAGAGGTTGGACTAAGCCTACGTCAGTTACTGAGATCCGGAGTTTTATGGGACTTGTTGGCTATTACAGATGATTTATGTAGAGCTTCTCCAATATTGCATCTCCTTTGACCAGATTGAATCGGCAAAGTGTGAGTTTCCAGTGGTCTGATGAGTATGGGGAGAGCTTTCAAAAGCTCAAGACCTTGTTGCCTTCAGATCCTATTTTGAATTTACCCGAGAGGGTGTAGACTTCACAGTTTATTATAATGCTCCTGGAGTTAGATTAGGTGGTGTTCTTATGTAGAAGGATAAAGTGATCGCCTATGCCTCTAGACAGTTGAAGACCCATAAGAGGAACTATCCTACTCATGATTTGGGGTTGGCAGTCATGGTATTTGTGCTTAAGCTATGGTGACATTATCTGTATGGGTTTCATTGTGAGGTATTCACAGATCATTAGAGTCTTTAGTACATCTTTAGTCAGAGTGATCTGAACTTGAGGCAGCGCAGATGGCTTGAGCTACCAAAGGACTACGACATCACCATCTTGTATCATCCAGAAAAGGCTAATGTGTTGGCCGATGCTTTGAGTAGGAAGACTTCTAGTATGGGGAGTCATGCCGCTATTAGTGTGGAAGAGATACCATTAGCTAGGTATGTTCAGAGGTTAGTTGATGTGCCGTGAACTTATAACATATTCGACTCCCAAAACAAAGGATTATTGCAAGAAACAAAGCATGTTTTTGTAGATATGATGTTTCTTTTGTCTAATATACAAGAAAAGATATATTAAAAGAAGTTGGAAGATAAAGGTTGAAATTGGAGTAAAGTTGCTGAGGACGGAAGGCTAAACGAGCCGTGCACCTATTGACGACCCGTGAACATGTCTGTGAAGTTTTCCTAGTAGAAGAAAATGCCAAGTGAAACTCAACGAGACCCTATACGATCCGTACAACCTCTACGATAAGGGTAGGATCCCATTAAGCTTCAAGCTAAAGAGCAAGTTGGAGTCAAAACCTAAAGGAAAAGTGAATGGGACTGCAAATGAGCCGTGAAGACTTTAACGGCCCGTATTGAGGCTCGTGGGAATTTGAGGGAGAAGTTGAAGAGATTTGTCTAAGTGTTGGATCACGGAAGGCTTAAATGGACTGTGAAAAGATTCACTAGCCGTTTGCCTATCCGTGAAGGTTGTCGACAGGAATATTGTCCTACTTCGTTTAGGACTCATCTTTAAGACTATAATTAGTTTCTTAGGGTTTTATTTTTAGGATCATCGATATCTTGAGACAAGTTTTTTTATCACATAAATGATAGCTTTCTTATTTTGATTTACCTTTTGGATAATTGATCAACGTTTGATCTTGAATTCACGTTCTTAATCAAGACTTATTGGTTTTCATTATTGTAAGTTTATTACTTCTAAACTTTCATCAATGTTTTACTATTGTTATGTTGAGAACATGAGCAACTAAACACCAGAACTAGGGTTGTGGAAACCATGACTAGGACAAAACATTAACATCAACCACGAATGTCTGTCTTTGATGTTTTGCATGCTTCATTTCTATTTTCATATTGATTGCTTTCTAGCGAGCACACGTTAGAACCTGCATGTATTCAATACTTGGTCGAGAGAGAAGGATATGAATAGGAAAATCGTGAAATGAATGAACTCCACAATTGAATAACTCTTTTTAAAGATTTGAGCTCGAGAGAGAATAGTTTTCTAAACGAGTAAGCAAACTTTAAAACTGAAACACTTTAAGACCGAGAGGAGATGAGTGATAATCACCTAATAGGGCTAAACACATTTAGGTGTATTTATCTTTCTAGATAATGCGTGCATTGTAGCAAAAGACTGTTATTTGTGCGAAATCTAAGTTGTAGTCCATAGGGCTCAAATTTTTGGTTATTTGGTATTTGGTATGGTATTCAAGAGTAAAATTTTAGAATTATCGTATTCGGGTTTGGGTTTGGTATGAGACATTAATACCATTTGGTATTCGGTATTTTTCGAATACCAAATTATTTACTTAATGAAGGTCATATATCAACATATCCATTACTCATTAGTACAAGTCCAAAGAGAAAGATAAAAAATAAGCATGAATAATTCAAATACATATCTTTTAGTTGTATTAATTTGTTTTTCTTAATGTCTTCTTATTTGTTGATCTTATATTATATCATGCGTTCACATAAAAATATAAATTATTGAAAAAATAGTATTAACTTTGTAATACAATTGTCTATAATTTCAATACGGTATTACAAAATACCGTACCAAATCAAAGTTTAATTTACTGTTTCCCGAATTATCAAACCGAAATTTATAAAATTGGTATCTCTTTTTACCTACCAATTATAGAATTATCAAACCAACAATTTGAGAAACCCGAATCGAATACCGAATGCCCGCCCCTAGTTGTCTGAACGTCATAAGAAACACAATCTTGGTCTATTCTAATTGATAATCAAACTCTGGAACTATCGCAGGTTACTGTTACAACTTAATGCTAGTTAATATTAGTCACTTGAACATTAAATCAAAACCCAATTTACTTTACACTTTTAGTTTTATTTCTGGGAATATCAACCGCAACTGAACATAAGAACTAGTAGACTTGTTTCTTCTGTAATTCCTTGTGGGATCGACCTCAACTCTTGTTGAGTTTTGTAATTGACTTTGACCATTTGTATTTCTTAATTGAAGTGTAAGTTTGGACGTATCAAATTTTGGCACTGCTTTCGGGGAATTTAGTTTAGAAATATTCTACTAGCAATTATTTCAGTTTGTATGGGTATTTCCTAATTTTACTTCTTGTTTCTTATCTGTGTCTTCTACAGGTGACTTAGTTAGTGTATGCCAAACACCAGAAGTAAGGGAGTACCTTTAATTCCTTTCAATCCTGAGCTTGCACGATCTATTAGAATAATGGTTACCACACAAGAACTTGAGGCATATAGACAAAGACTGAGACAAGATGTTAAGGGCCAAGTAAGGGGTGCCAACATCAATTTAAATGACTCGAACAAGTAGCAGTTGAGGATAAAGAAGAGTAAATGTTGGTACCTCAACAACAACCATTAACCCCAAGGAGAAGAGGTCAACAACATGTGCATGTAGCTGTCGCTGACGATGATTCAAACATGGATGGGGCTGGAGCAACTGGAGCTATAGTGCTCCCACCATTTCTTCCAGGAGTGAAATTCACCATCACCAGCACAATGATTTAGTTATTGAACCTGAAAGGGTTATTTAGAGGAATAACTAGTGAGGACGTGAATCAACATCCAATAAACTTCATAGGAACTTGTAAGTCAATTAAAGTTCTAGGAGTTATCCACACAACTATGCGGTTGAGGTTATTTCCACCGTCCCTGACTAGAGAGGCAACAAATTGGCTAAAGGAACTCCCTAATGATTCGATCACTAACTGGGTGAAATTGAGAGAAGCCTTCTTGGATAGATTTTTCCTAGAATTAAAAAAATTACAGTTGATAGACGAGATAGGTGCTCACAAGAAGTTACCAGGTGAAGCACTACATGACACATGAGGGAGGTTTAGCCTGAAGCTTAAGAGGTTCCCAAACCACTACCGTACAAAAAAACATTTGAGGCAGGTATTCTATAGATCACTGAACTTTGTAACTAAGCTTGTGGTTGATGAAATTTATGGAGGATCTTTCATGAACAAGCCTTTTCCAAAAGTCACAGCTATTCTTGATGAGGTCTCGAATAATAATAGAGCATGGCACACAAGAGATACAGAGATTAGGGACCTTGGTTCACATTTGACCTGTTGGTAGAGCATCAAAAGAGAGAGGAGGAGGAGCGTGACCAAGACATGGCCCATATGAAATATAGAGAATAATATATGAAGGTGATATGACAAAGACTTGGGTGTAGCACTACACATCAATGTGAGTAAACATAAATAAGTACGCTAATGTGAGAAGTTAAATAATAAATAAAGAGAGAAGATAAGCAAGAAAAGCTCACTGAAAGTACACTCAACAAAGCTAAGAGCCTTAATTGGTAGAGCATTGTGACTGAAAATTTTGTTTACCTCATCATCATTTATTTCCACTTGTATCATCTATAATAAAAAGGTTTGAAGCCTTAAGAGGTAGGTCATCTTTGTCATTTCCTTCAGTTAGAACTATATAAACAATTAGCCTTGATAGAAAAAGTTAAGCAACCAAAGGAAAATTTTCAATGTTCCTGCAATGTTAGCATTTAGGTTAGTCAAAATTAAACAATTGAAATTTAATTAATTGGCCAGACACAATCTAAATTGATTGGTGAAATTTAAAACTTAAAATCTTGAACTGATACGACCGCGATCTAACTCTTAGTTAGCTTCAAAAACAGATGAAGTAAAAATCTGAAATTTCACAACGTGCAGCAAGAGGGTGCTTACTTTTTACGTTTCTTACTTTTAAAAGTATCATGATAATGCTTTTCGAATGATTTCGTCATAAACAAAATTATATGTAGAATGATCATTTGTGTCCTATGCGGTAGGCATGTGTATTAATATTTTTACATTCTCTGAACATTTTGCTCGAGATAAAGCAACATAAAGTTGTTTATGTGAAAAAAACTGGTTCATGCAAATATATTCCAACAAAATCTAATGTTTGACCTTGAGCTTTGTTTATAGTCATAGCAAAACATAACCTTATTGGAAATTTTGTTCTTTTGAAGGGAACGGGTAGCTTCTCATCTTGTGATAGTAATGGTATCTTTGGAATAAAAACATGTTTATTTTTAAAATCTCCACTGAAAATAGTAGCAGTGATGACATGTGTCTTAAAATCATGATATATTAATCGTGTACCATTGCATAAACCTTCGGTAGGATTTAAGTTTCTTAATAATATAATTGGACAATTTTTTCAAAGTTAATCTATAAGGTGGTAAGCTTGCAGGATGTAAGGTATGAAAAAAATCTTCAAATTGGCATTGATCATTTGGTTCTATAGTTTCATCAATAGTTGTATACACTTTAGCATAATTGGAAAATCGATGTATAAGCATGTCATTTATTTCATTAATAAAATCATTTTTATTGTCAAAATAACATGGGACGTTACAAAAGATGGATTAGAATAGAATGTACACAAATCAAGATAAGTAACATTAAACAAAAGATTCAAAAGATTCTATTTCATTTGTAAAAGGAAAGATAAAATCATTAGGAATTTCAATTTTGTTGCAGTTGTTAGTTTTTTCTTGTCCATTTCCAATTCTCACTAAATATTCACAAAATGCTAATTCTTTTTGCACGCAGATTTTCAGATAAGCACAATTTTTCGAGATGGTTCCAAGTATGAGAGTATAATAAACTTTGACTGACAAAGTCTTCTTTTTTTCCACTACGAATACAGGAAGTGTTTGTCAAAAGTCTCCCACAAAAACTACTATTTTTCCACCAAAGAGTGTTTTTGTACTCATAAGATCATTTAAAAGTGTATCAAGAGCTTCAATCGTGTTTTTTTTCCATTGAGACCTCATCCCAAACAATTAACTTTGAATCTCGAATTAGAGTTGCTAACAAACTTTGTTTACTAATATTGTGTAACAATCTGTTCCCGTCGTTATAGAAAATCCAATGGGGGAAAATTTGGGGACAAAAAACTTTTTCGTTGTATTTGGATTTTCCCAACCTTGTCTAGATTTGGACGAAATCGAATTCATCGAGGTGTAGGGAAATCTGGTAACAATAAGGGTGAAGTATTTATGATTTTGAGTACATGAGTGGTTAGATAACTCGTTAAGGAATCCATACGACTTTACGAAATTGAATTTGGGCGAGTAGAACTCTCGGAATCGATCTTAGCATAAAGGGTATTTTCTGAGCGTCGTTGGTTAGAGGTGAGTTGTGAAATGAGGAGTTTGGAATTCTTGAATTAACTCTCTATCTCGAGAATGCTGCCTTGGCACTGGGTTTTGCCGATCTGCCGGGGCCGCTGTGGCGGGATCAACGCAAATTAAAGTCGTTAATAAACCCCTAAACGACCTCATTATGCACTTTTTGACTTTTAGAGCTAAGGAATGAGCCCCAGTGACTCCTACTTGTTTTTCACCATTCTTGAGGCTAAAGGTAAGCTTTTCACTCCATGGATCCATTTTTTGATCCGTATAACGTAATAGAATGGGTGAATATTGATGGGGGAGAGTTTTGTTATAGATTCTATGGTGGAAACAACCCTAATTTGGATAATTAGGATCATGGGTTTGATCTAGGGTTCATAGAATTGTTAGTAATCCGGGTAATTAATGATTGTTTATTAATTCCCACATTATATTGATTATTTGTAGACCAAGAACAAGCGAAATGAATCCGAAAAGGGAAAGATCAAGTTTCTTAGGGTTTCAAGCTTGTTTCAAGGTAGGTGATGGTTGTGATTCTATGATTGTGTGATGTATGCTTGTTCTTGCTTCATTATGATACTTGTATATGTATGAATGTTGCAATGTCGATCACACTTGTTGTAAATGAGATAGAGAATTGATAAATGCAATGAAATCATGACTTAAATGTATGATCTTGATGATAAACTTGTGATTGTGATTGTGATGTGTGAATGAGATCGGTTGCCACGTTTCGGCATAACTAACTATGGGATCAGTTGCCACGTTCCGGCATAACTAACTATGAGATCAGTTGCCACGTTCCGGCATAAATATGGGATCGATTGCCAAGTTCTGGCATGCTAACTATTTGGGTTTGGGTTCCATGAGAGGAACAATGATTTGACATAAAATGTGAAGTTGTTCGTTGTTCGTAAATTTTGATAATATTGTATATGTTGATATATATGCATGTGATTATTGTGTTGTTTGACTTGTTTATGTTGTACAAAGGGGATATCCGCGTGATCCTACCAGTACACTGTGGTTGTGTACTGATTCTGCACTTGCTCTTATTTTTTTTGAGTACAGGGCATCTTCAAGCGGCTATTGACAGACCTCGCTTAGAAGATCAGTGATTGTCGTTTCAAATTCAAGGGTGAGCCAATTTTTTCGGGCTGCCATGAAATTATCTTTCGTCTATGTCCACCATTCTTGGACTTAGACATTTGCTTTAGTTAGTTCATTAGTATGGGTTGTATCCCTTCTTGTTTAAACTTGTTGAACTTTAGATGTTTTTGTACATTGACTTTCAGGTTCTAGGTTATTCTTCCGCATTATTAGTTATTATTATTAGAACTTTTGTTAGAGATTATGGGAACTCTATTTTTATTTCCGTAGTGTTTGATTTAAATGCCTTAGATTTTGGTTAGTTGCTTAGTTTGGGTTGTAGTAGTGGTTCTCCCACCAGAGAGTTAGTGTGGGTGCCAATCACGACGGTCTGGGTCGTGACAAAATTGGTATCAGAGCCTAGGTTCGTTGATTTTGATGTACCGAAATGAGTCTAATAGAGTCTCAAGGAACGGTACGGGGACGCCTTTACTTTTCTTCAAGAGGCTATAGGACTTTAGGAAATCTCTCTGTTTTCTCTTGTCTCCTTTCATTTTATAACTTGATTCCAATTGGTATCTGTAAATTCAAATTGGTATCTAACCTCATTTACTTTTCTATCCGCAGATGGTTAACACTAGATTCAGTGGTGTCAGGCCCGTAGTTCCCATCAATGCTCCGATTGAGGAATTTGCAACGAGAGGTCGGGTCTAGGCAGGGGTAGAGGCCGTGGAAGAGTAGAACCTGCTGGAAATGAAGCTCATGTTGAGAATGCTCCTATGAATGAGAACCCTCATGCGCTTCATGAAGAGATAGATGAGAATGTTGATGTTGATGTTGAGGATTTGGGACAAGAGGGAAATGTGCAGACTGAGACTACAAGTGTTCCTCCTTTAGATCCAGTGTTAGCTCAACAGATCATGTCGTTCTTAATTGGTTGGTCATGGAGTGCTTTCTTCTGCTCAAGCAACTCAAGCTCCTACTAATCCTCCTATTGCTAGCACTACGCCCAAGGTGGGTGGGACTTGAGGTAATGATGCTTTCTTCCGTCCTCTGTTGGGCTTTGTTATGACTGGTAATGAGCATGAAATGTTGACTAAGTTTCTGAAGCTAAAGCCTCTTGTGTTTCTTGGTTCTGAGAATGAGGATGCTTATGAGTTCATTCTGGATTGCTATGAAAGGTTTCATAAACTGGGTATTGTTCATCAGCATGGGGTTGAGTTTGTGTCTTTTCAACTTCCAGGTGAGGCTAAGCAGTGGTGGAGAGCTTATATGGAATACAAATCTTCTACTTTACCTCCACTTACTTGGACCCAATTTCATGCTCTGTTTCTAGAGAAGTATGTGCCTAGGACTTTGAGGGATCGCAAGAAGGATGAGTTCATGGCTTTGGAGCAAGGTGGTATGACTATGGCAACTTATGAGGCCAAGTTCCATGCTTTGTCTAGATGTGCTACTCAATTGGTGACTACTGAGGAAGAGAGAATCCGGTTATTTATTAGGGGATTAAATTCTAAGTTGCAAGTATTATTTGTTCATATGACTTCTGCAGGGAGAAGCTTTAATGAGGTGACAGACTATGTTAAGAAAGTGTAGGGGGTGAGGCGAGATGGTCAAACTAAGGCATGGGCAAAAAAGGGCCAAGAACTCGGGTAATTTTCAAGGTTCTTATTCCAAGGGGTCCGAAAGACCAATGCTTGCAGCCAAGCCAACTCAGTCCGCTATGCCCGCCTCTACAGGTAGTTACTTGAAAACTCCATCTCATAATTTTCAAGATAGCTAGGGAGTCGCGCCTTCGACGAGCGACATACCATCTTTTGATCGTACTTGTTACAACTGTGGAGAACCTGCGCATATGAAGAGAGATTGTCCCCACCCACATGTGTTAGATTCCACGCAGCAGCAATCTAGAGCAGTGGTACCCGCGGGGAATGGTAATAATTGTAGAAGATGTCCACAAGGTGGGCGAGGAGGTAATCAGCGAGGCCGTGGAGGTAGAGAAAATGGTAATGGTAACAAAGGTAGGGGTAATGCGCAACCAGGCAAGGAAATGGTTCGTCAAGATGATAGGGCTCAGTGTTATGCTTTTCCAAGCAAGAATGATGCGGAGGCGTCTGATGCAGTGATCACATGTACTATTCTTGTCTGTGACCGGATGGCTAATGTGTGTTTGATCCAGGTTCTAGTTATTCATATGTTCCGTGAGATTTGCCTCAGATTTTGATATGATTTGTGATATTCTTGATGTCCCTATCGTGTTTTTACCCCAGTTGGAGAGTCAGTCATAGTTACCCATGTCTATCGTGCTTGTCCTATTTTGTTTATGTGGTTTCAAACTTGGGCTGATTTAGTGATTTTGGATATGATTGACTTTGACATAATCTTAGGCATGACTTGGTTGTCCCCCTATTATGCTGTGCTTAATTGTAATACTAAGTCTGTAACTCTAGAAATTCCGGGAAGGGAAAAATTAGAGTGGGAAGGGGTGTACAAGCCTAAGCAAGCTAATATTATATTCTCCATTCGGGCTAGTAAACCGGTACATCAGGGTTGTTTGGCTTATTTGGCTCATATTAGGGATGTTGAGATTGAGGCTCCATCCATTGAGTCTATTCCTATGGTGTCTACATTTAGTGAAGTGTTTTCTAATGACTTTCCTGGTATGCCTCTGGATAGAGATATAGATTTTTGCATTGATTTAGAGCCTGGTACGCGCCCCATTTCTACCCCTCCATATCGCATGGCTCCGACATAATTAAGAGAGCTTAAGGCTTAAATTCAAGAACTTCTTGATAAAGAATTTATTCGTCCTAGTGCTTCCCTATGAGGAGCCTCAGTTTTGTTTGTTAAGAAAAAAGATGATAGTATGAGAATGTGTATAGATTACTGGCAATTGAATGGGGTCACTATTCGAAACAAGTACCCTTTGCCTCGAATAAATGATCTTTTTGACCAATTGCAAGGTACATCTCTTTTCTCTAAGATTGATCTAAGACCCGGTTACCATCAATTGAAAATTAGGCTTGAGGATGTGCCCAAAACGACATTTAGAACTCGCTATGGGCACTATGAGTTTTTGGTTATGTCTTTTGGTTTAACTAATGCACCTGCATATTTTGTGAGTTTAATGAATGGGGTGTTCAAGCCATTTCTTGATTCTTTCGTCATAGTCTTTATTGATGATATTTTGGTCTATTCAAAAAGTGAGGAAGAGCATGCCAACCATCTTCGTAGTGTTTTGGGTGTTCTTGGGAAGCAAAAGTTATATGCTAAATTCTCTAAGTGTGAATTTTGGTTGAAATCGGTTGCATTTTTGGGGCATGTAGTTTCAAAATAAGGGGTAATGGTAGATCCTTAAAAGATTGAGGCGGTTAAGAATTGGGTCTGACCAAGTTCTGTGATGGAAGTTAAGAGTTTTGTTGGGCTCGCTAGCTATTGTTGTCGATTTGTGAAGAACTTTGCTTCTATCGCCATACACTTGACTAATTTGACCAAGAAGGAGATACCATTTGAATGGATTGAAAAATGTGAGGAGAGCTTTCATAAACTCAAGACTCTTTTGACCACCGCACCTATTCTAGCATTACCGGTTGAAGGTAAAAATTTTATTATTTATTACGATGCTTCTCATTCTGGGTTGGGCGTTGTGTTGATGCATGATACGAATGTTATAGCTTATTCCTCGCGTCAATTGAAGGTGCATGAGAGGAATTATCCCACGCATGATTTAGAGTTGGCAGCGGTACTGTTTGCTCTTAAGATATGACGGTATTACCTCTATGGTGTTAAGTGTGAAGTGTTTACTGATCATCGTAGTCAACATGTTTTCACTCAAAAGGATCTGAATTTGAGACATCGAAGGTGGATGGAGTTACTTAAAGATTATGATGTGACCATTCAATATCATCCGGGCAAGGCTAATGTAGTGGCAGACATTTTGAGTAGAAAAACGGTAAGTATGGGTAGTTTAGCTTGCTTAAGTGTAGCCAAACGACATTTGGTTAAAGAAATTCAGACCTTAGAGTCTAAGTTCATGTAATTGGGCATCTTAGAAAGAGGTGGGGTGCTAGCTATTATTGAGGTGAGGGCTACATTCATTGAGGAGATTAAGGCCAAACAATTTGAAGATGAGAATTTGGAGGAACTTAGAAAGAAGACTGCGATTGGTAAGGCACAAGAGACCACTCTTGATGTGGATTTGTGTGCTAAATTTCAAGGGGAGAATATGTGTTCCTAGAGTAGATAACTTGATTGAGAAATTGTTGGCAGAGTCTCATGGTTCGCGATATTCTATCCATCCGGGTGTGACCAAGATGTATAGAGATCTGAAGCGAATTTATTGGTGACCGGGCATGAAGAAAGACATAACGGAGTTTGTAGCGAAGTGTCAAAATTGTCAACAAGGGAAATATAAACATCATAGGCCTGCAGGTTTACTTCAAAGAATGCCAATTCCGGAATGGAAGTGAGAAAGAATAGCCATGGATTTTGTGGTTGATCTTCCCAAGACTTTGGGGAAGTTTGATTCTATTTGGGTAGTGGTTGATAGATTGACCAAGTCAGCCCATTTTATTCCGGTAACAATAGATTATAATGCTGAGCAGTTGGCTAAAGTTTATGTGAAAGAGATAGTGAGGTTCGATGGGGGTGCCCCTCTCTATCATCTCAGACCGTGGTACCCAATTCACATCCAAGTTTTGGAGGAAATTGCATGATGAATTGGGCACACAACTCACTTTTAGTACAACCTTCCATCCACAGAAAGATGGACAGTCAGAGAGGACTATTCAAGTGTTAGAAGACACGTATGCTTGATTTTAGAAGGCATTGGGATAAATTCATACCTTTGTGTGAGTTCTCTTATAGTAATAGTTATCACTCTAGTATTGATATGGCACCATTTGAGGCAATATATGGGAGCAGATGTAGATCATCCATATGATGGTTTGAGGCTGGAGATGTGAAACCATTGGGGGTTGATTTAGTGAAGGATGCTTAAGATAAGGTTAAGAGTATTCAAGCTAAGCTTCTAGCAGCCCAGAGTAGACAAAAGAAGTATGCGGATCATAAGGTAAGAGACATGGCGTTTCAATCTGGTGAAAATGTTCTTCTTAAGGTATCACCCATGAAAGGGGTGATGAGATTTGGTAAGAAGGGTAAGCTAAGTCCTAGATACATTGGTCCATTTGAGATTATTGAATGTGTGGGACCGGTAGCGTATATAATGGATTTACCTCATAATTTATCGAGTGTTCATCCGGTATTTCATGTATCCATGCTGAAGAGGTATCATGGTGATGGGGATTGTATCATTAAGTGGGACTCAATTATCTTAGACAAGGACCTCCAATATGAGGTGGAACTGATTGAATTCTTGATCGTGATGTGCGCAAGTTGAGGACCAAGGAGATTAAGTCCGTGAAAGTTCAATGGAAGCATCGTCTAGTTGAGGAAGCTACTTGGGAAACCGAGAGAGACATGTGAGACAAGTATCTCCAATTGTTCGTCGATTCAGGTACTACTTCATTCCTTCCTTAGCCTATTTTTCCCAAGTTTTGTCACTCGGGGACGAGTGATGGGCAAATTGATATCTATTGTAACGACATGTTCCTGTCGTTATAGAAAATCCAAGAAGGCAAAAATTGGGGCCGAAAAACTTTTTCGTAGTATTTGGATTTTCCCAACCTTGTCCAAATTTGGACGAAATCGGAGTCATCGAGGTGTAGGGAAATCTAGTAACAATCGGGTGAAGTATTTATGATTTTGAGTGCATTAGTGGTTAGATAACTCGTTAAGAAATCCATACGACTTTACAGAATTGAATTTGGGCGAGTAGAATTCCCGGAATCGATCTTGGCGTAAAGGGTATTTTCTTAGCGTCATTGGTTAGATGTGTGTTGTGAAATGGGAATTTTGGAATTCTTGAATTAGCTCTCTATCTCGAGAATGTTGCCTTGGCGCTGGGTTTTGCCGCTCTAGCGGGGCCGCTGTGGCGGGCTCGACGCGAATTAAAGTCGTTAATAAACCCCTAAATGACCTCATTTTGCACTTTTCGACTTTCAGAGCTAAGGAACGAACCCCAGGCGACTCCTACTCATTTTTCACCATTCTTGAGTCTAAAGATAAGTTTTTCACTCCCCGAATCCATTTTTTGATCCGTATAACGTAATAGAATAGGTGAATATTGATGGGGGAGGATTTTGTTATAGATTCTATGGTGGAAGCAACCCTAATTTGGATAATTGGGATCATGGGTTTGATCTAGGGT
This sequence comes from Solanum acaule, assembly GCA_036250505.1. Classification (NCBI taxonomy): domain Eukaryota; kingdom Viridiplantae; phylum Streptophyta; class Magnoliopsida; order Solanales; family Solanaceae; genus Solanum; species Solanum acaule. Next base: position 10,922 of record JAJOOR010018336.1, on the reverse strand, counting down.
TCATAGAATTGTTAGTAATCCGGGTAATTAATGATTGTTTATTGATTCCCGTATTATATTGATTGTTTGTAGACCAAGAACAGGTGAAACGAATCCCAAAAGGGAAGGATCAAGTTTCTTAGGGTTTCAAGCTTGTTTCGAGGTAGGTGATGGTTGTGATTCTATGATTGTGTGATGTATGCTTGTTCTTGCTTCATTATGATACTTGTATATGTATGAATGTTGCAATGTCGATCACACTTGTTGTAAATGAGATAGAGAATTGATGAATGCCATGAAATCATGACTTAAATGTATGGTCTTGATGATATACTTGTGATTGTGATTGTGGAGTGTGAATGGGTTCGGTTTCCACGTATCGGCATAACTAACTATGGGATCGGTTGCCACATTTTGTCATAACTATGGGATCGGTTCCCACATTCCGGCATAACTATGGGATCGGTTGCTATATTCCGGCATGCTAACTGTTTGGGTTTGGGTTCCATGAGAGGACCAATGATTTGACATAAAATGTGAAGTTGTTCGTTGTTCGTAAACGTTAATAGTATTGTATATCTTGATATATATGCATGTGATTATAGTGTTGTTTGACTTGTTTATGTTGCACTAGTGGGATAGCCGGGTGATCCTACTAGTACACTATGGTTGTGTACTGATTCTACACTTGCTCTTATTTTTGTTGAGTACAGGGAATCTTTAAGCGGCTATTGACAGACCTCGCTTAGAAGATCATTGATCGTCGCTTCAAATTCAAGGGTGAGCCAATTCTTCCGGGCTGCCATGGAATTCTCTTTCGTCTATGTCCACCATTCCCGGACTTAGACATTTGTTTTAGTTAGTTCATTAGTATGGGTTGTATCCCTTCTTATTTAAACTTGTTGAACTTTTGATGTTTTGGTAGTTTAACTTTTAGGTTCTAGGTTATTCTTCCGCATTGTTAGTTATTATTGTTAGAACTTTTGTTAGAGTTTATGGGAACTCTATTTTTATTTCCTTAGTGTTTGATTTAAATGCCATAGTTTTTGGTTAGTTGCTTGGTTTGGGTTGTAGTAGTGGTTCTCCCACCAGAGAGTTCGTGACATATTGCAAGTGAAATTCTCATCGATGTCAACAGAAATTTTGAAACCTGAATGAGTTGTTCATCCTCCCGGAAGAATTGAAGCTGTCACACCAGAACTTGCAGTTGCCAAAGCTATAAATCCTTTCGTTCTTACAGCTGCCAACAAAACTCGATAAAGAAATGTTTTTCTAGTTCCACCTGGACCATCAATGAAAAAAACTCCATGTTTAATAGAATATACTCTTTCAAGAATTATGTTATATGCCCTTTTTTGTTTAGCATTTAATTTGCTTTCTAGAAGTATATCTTCTTCACTCACTATTATATTTCTTTTGAAATATACTTATTTAGCCTAATTAGTTGTTCTAGAAGAGGTAATATTTCCAAATATAACTTTGAATTCATTTATGTTATGTCCCATTGAAAGTAGAATTTCATTGACTTGATTAGAAACTAACTGTTGGATATCGTTCCAACATTTGAAATTGTTTTATAATCTTCTGACATAGAGTCTTCATATTTTTTTCAAAGAATCTTTTGGATTACCAGGATTACAATAAACTAATAATGTTGCAAATAGTCGTCTTAAACTATAAGACATTTGATAGCTTACAACTTCAAACATACACTCAATTAAGTTGTTATCAGAATGTAACAAGCCTTTTTTCTGCAGCTTCCCTAAATGTAGTGTAGCATCTTTCATCCATTATTCGAAGATCTTCATATGATTTAGGTCCTCTAACGTTCATTAGATGTAACCTAAGATAAAAAAAAATTTCTTCGGTTGGATGACATATGACAATACTTCTGATAGCAAGAAGTTGTTTTCGACGCGATCACATTTTGTATGTTGATGACCATACAAACTATTGGGGAAACTCTTTTATATAGTAAATTGATATTTATAGCATAATTTTTAATTTTTGTTCATTAGAAAAAATTCAGTTAACATCATTTTTTTTTATCATTGAATTGTTTATCATTTAATCCACAATTTGGTTATTTTTGAAAGAAACAAATTGTTGTCCATCAAGATGCAATTGCAACTGATAAACAGTTGGAGTCATTTCACTTATAGAAAAAGCAAACAGACACCATGCAGCCTCTGGTGGAGAAACCCATCTAGCATATTGATATTCTTTGATTTCATCTATTTCTACATTAGTATCATTATTATGTACACAAAATGCAATTTTGTCATGTTCTTTGCAAATATATTTGTAAATATATTTGACAATCTAATTTCTTGAGTAAAAACAGATTGTACAAAACACTCCAAGAATTATCAACGTCGTGTCCTCTAACTTTGACTGGTGTGATCATTTTTTGTCTTTTGTAAAGGGGATACAAATTCTTTCCTTTGGTTGTTTGTTTAGTAAGCTCTTTTAGATATTTGAACTTACATTTCCCTTATTTTTGCATGCAAGGATTTGAAGGATTTAAATAGCCACAAGGACCATGGATCATGTGCTTGGTCACAAGTTTGTATAAATCATGATAAATATGGGGATCGGGTAATTCAACACATACAATTTTATCATATGATTTTAGTGTTAGTAATTTATATCCATCCATAAGTATAATGAGAAAATGGACGTGTGGAAGACCCCGTTTTTGAAACTCAATTGTGTACATAAAAGCTGCAACCTTTTCAAGTATGTTCATTTTTTGAATATCCGTTTTAAGTTCTTCTACTTTTACTCTGAATACTGTACTAACTAAAATAGGTCTATTTTGAACATTATCCATTGGCTATAAATGTTCTTCTATTTCAGGCTAAAAAAGATTACAGGTCATCGTTAAAAATATGTCGGTTTTTTCAAAATTTTGTACCAAAGCAATAACATTCATATATCTTTGACACATATCTCTTAGACCTCCTATGAAACTATCAGAAAGAAATTTTTGTATCCCAATATTTGAAGCATCTCTTTCTCATTGCCTCAATAAATCAATGATTCCTTGTAAGGCTCCAACTCTAAATAGATCTTGATTAAATGAAATAATATCTAATCTTTGTGTCTCAAGATTTATATATTGGTCAACTATGTGTTGTTGAAACACCCTTCTAGAATGTAAAGTTTCATTTGGTCCTTGATCTCTTATTTAAATTTTATAACAATAATATTCATGACAAGAACTCTTTTTCTCTTTCCTTTTGATAAAACTTTAGATTCCATGTCAAGGAGTCCATCAATAGAAGTCATGTTCATTATACTTGGTTGTTGCTCATATTCACAATAAATTTGTGTATTGAAATAATTGTATGTCTTTTTATTTTTTTTAGTACCACAATGCCAACCATTTTGACCATAAGGAAACAACAATGGATATTGCAATGGGTTATAACATCCATAATAGTAATTTACCAATTGACTTATGTTATTATGAGTGTAAATTCGAATATACGGTGTAAATTTTTTATCATTTAATTGATTTTCAATCCAAATTACCCCAACTTCAAATATAGTTGGTATGTTATATGTTCTTTGGTCTAAACTGAAACTTGAGTTTAGAGCAATATAAAATTCATATAAATTTGGAACAACTGTTAACAACATTAGAAAAGTAGAATAAGGACTAGCTTTTAGTATATCCATGATTCTTGCAACAACCACCACACTAAGTTTATTTGATAATGTCATTCGATTTCTTAGCTCATTTTCGTTATCATAGAAATATAATTGTAATTTTTTTTCCTTTTCCTCCTGAAGGTATCAAATCATCAATGAAGTGATACATTTATCCCTGAACATTTCGTTATCATAGAAATATAATTGTAATTTTTTTCCCTTTTCCTCCTGAAGGTATCAAATCATCAATGAAGTGATACATTTATCTCTGAACTTTAAATGTATAGATGCCACGATTTCTCTTTGTTAATTCTCTATCAGAATGTACTCCAAGTAAAGTGAATGTAAACATATTATTGTAGGCTCTACTGTAAGTGCGAAAATGTTGAGATTATTTGGTGTCACCTAAGAACAAATGTTGCAACTCAGTAGGTGTTGACACCCAATTTCAGACCTCCACATTTTATATTAATCATCGAGCTTCTTCAATTTCAAACGATTTAAAATAATTAGTTTTATACATTTTCAAAATATATATATATATAGTTTGCAAGTAATTTTAAATAGTTATATCATTTTTATAATTTTTAAATAATATATGTGTTTCACATAATTATGTATATAATTAGTATATTTTAAGAATAATCGAAAATCATCTCAATTTTTTTTTTGCTTTAATTAAGTATTTGTTAGATTAGTTTAAGTTATGTTTATATTTTTGAGTAAATTTGTTTACAAGTAAATTAATTATTTTATTTCGTTAAGATTAAGAAGCTTACTAATTAATTTATACTAATTCATCTTATTTAACTATTTGCCGAGTTTACTAAATTTGATCAATTCGGTTAGGTCCTTAACTTCAATTGGCTATAATTGCAATTCATTGGTCCTTTTCTCAATTGCAATTTTAGCCAATCCTTCCATCCAATTTTATTTCGTTTTTGGGGACATTTTCCTCCTCAAATTCCAATTCTTCAGCATTTCAATCCAATTCACAGGCCTACAACAATTACAAATCAGGGCCCAACTCAATACCAAATAACCCAGCAACCCATCAGTAGCAATACAATACAATACCCGATCGCACCCCCTGGATGTTTTCTTCTTCTTCCTTGCGAGTGAAACCGAGAAACTCTACGCTGCAAATCCAGTGAAAAATCCCACCAAATCGACGTTAATATCGGCAGTACTCACCCATACGCTCATCCTCCCTTTTTCTGAATTTAAAGTAAGAATCAGTCTTTTCCCTAATTTTGAGGAAGGATTTGAGGAAATTGGTACAAATTTTTGAATTTAAAATTCTAATCTGAATTTCAATCAGTTTCCCTCTGAATCGACCCCAAGTTTTCCTCTATATAAACTCCCCCTACCCATCATTCTGTCACTCCCCGAGCCTACACCCCGGACGTGGCTGGAACTCAAGAACCATTACTTGCCCCAAGTGAACCCTTGGCCTGGCTTACTTAACTCAGCGGAAGACTCTATGCATACTTATAATGATAAAAAACACTATACTCGAATAATAAAATACTGAGAATGCTTAAAATTCAAACATTCAACTTGACCAAAATGGCAACTCAAGTCTTAACATATGAAATGATAAAGTCAATGAAAAGACTAAAGAACTAACAACTGACTGTCTATAAAGCCTCTAAAACAATTAAGATGGATGTCGGGACAAACCCTATGGCATCCTAATGAACTAACAAAGTAACTGAAAGCAATAAAAGGAGTCCTCCGGAATGCAATGAGGCTCACCAACTGACTCTGGAGTGCTCACTTGATCAACGATGCGCTGGATGCCGATCCTAGTTACCTATGTCTGCATCATAATAAGATGCAGGCCAATTGGCATCAGTACATTGAATATATGAGTATGCGAGTTGGAATGCTAAACACAACATAGGCTTGAAAAGAATCTGAAGAACTTACCTGGCTAAACTCAACTCAACATAACTGAACTCATTTCAATATAAAGCAGTTTAAAACAAGCGCAATATAAAGAAAAGTTGTTTAAAACATGATGTCAACTCTGTGTGTATGCAAAGATACATATAACTCTGAAATGTATGTAAAAATACAATAAACTATGTATTTAAGAATACAATTACTTCTGTGGGAGTTTCTCTAACCGACAACCATCACGTAAGAGCTATTGTGATGATACATCATTTTTGCCTCACGCTGCTAGGGTCGTCCTATACCTTGCCGAGGGTATAGAACCTGAACTACTAAGTGGATCCATTAGTCTATACTAAAAAACACTAAAAGAATCATCTAAAAAGTATGACCCTTTTCTACCCATGATGGCTACATGGTTTATGGGGGCTGTGAGTTGTTTGAACTCTCCCCCATATCGGTGCTCAATACTACTCCAAAAAAATATAATATTAGCTCCTATGATTAAAAACATACTTCTTTCTGTGATTTGAGATTAGTGCTCAAAAACTTAGCTCAAAGGCTATCTTAGATATCAAAGTTTCCTCTCTTGCTTCATTTAGAAAGCGATTACTCTTTTCTGAAAACTAGCGCGAAGGCTCTTTAAAAATCTAGGTTTCTTTTCTTGTTTAAAGGTGAAAACATTTTAAACCCTTTGGGAATACATAGTCCCCATATACTTTTGAAGAAATGAACTTCAAACTTTACTCTTTAATCTTTACTCAACTTGAACTTTAAGTCTTAAAACAAAGTTAAAACATTTGGAAAAGACTTTTGGAAAACTCTAAGAACTTCTCTTGACTTTGGTCTTAACTTTCCTTGAATTGGATTATGGATTCAAGGTTTATGATCTCATGTTTATGGATTATTTCATGATGTTTAGATGTATCTAAGAGTGTTGGAATCAACTAGAAAACATAGATACATTGCTAAGAAACTAGTACGAAAAGATGGGGGACGTATGGGAAGAACTGGCGTCCTTGGCGCTCTAAGAGGTGCGGCGCCCTAAGACCCGAACTTTAGAGACTGTTTTGGGGTGCGCTGAGAGGCGCGGCTCCCCAACCCCTTTATCTAGATTTTTACTAATTTCCTCCTTATTTTTTCAACTCTAAACCTTCTAAACTCTATTGGTTCTTTCCCCAAACACTTAGAATCATCAATACCCTCAATGTACATCAGATTCTACTTGAAAAACACAACTAATAACATGAATCAATCTCAAGAAAACTCCAATCAACACAACCCATAAGAATTCAACGAATTTCATCAAGAACTCAAGGATTTACTTTCAAATATAATAACTTCACTGAAATTGAATCATGATTGGCGCGTGTGTGAACTAACCCAACGCTATATGATCTTACATACCTTGTAGGGATCACCCCTGACGAAATCCACAAGCTAAACTCGACGATCTTGACGAATCTTGCTTCTCTTCTCCTTTCTCCTCTTCTTTTCTCTTTTCTCCAAGCCCTTGCGTATTTTGGTAAAAGCGTAAACTGATCTAATTCTGATTAGACCCTAACTTAATTAACAAAAATGAAATAAAATAATTGGGCAAGGAAAAGACCAAACTACCCTTTCAAAATCCGAATTGGACTTTCCTTATTCCAGCAACCCAACTTCCAAAGGGCATAACTCACTCATACAAACTCGGAATTATGCAAATGCAGCGGCGTTGGAAAGATCATTCCAAGAGATTTCCTACTATATTTGGAAGTACCTCTGACTCATCTTGAGCTAGAAGTTATGGCCGTTTGAAGTTGGCCAAAACTCAACATATTCTAACTTAACAAAATTTCCAGATTTTCATTCTTTCCAAAAATGACTATTTCCAATTATTAGCTTCTTCCTAGTTATTTCAAATTGTGAGATGTTACAATATCTCCCCCTTGGGAACATTCGTCCTTGAATGAGATTACTCTTACTAGGCTAAGGGTGTAACATGCAACATTCAGTTCAAGCACCCATAAGCACATGCAAATTAACATGTCAACTTATAAATAAATACTAAGAAAAGATTAGTACCTTAATTCAGAACTTCTCCGGATTCGAAGAGATGTGGATATCTCTTCTTCATATACTCCTCAGCTTCCCAAGTTGCTTCTTCAACAAATTGGTTCCTCCAAAGGACTTTGACTGATGCTACCTCTTTTGCTCTCAACTTGCGAACTTGGCGATCTAGAATTTGAACCGGAATCTCTTCATAAGATAACGTATCCTTGATCCCAATATCTTCAGTTGGTATGATCAATGAAGGATCGCCCATGTACTTCTTCAACATAGAGATGTGAAACACCGGATGAACCATGACTAACTCTTGTGGTAGCTCCAACTCATAAGCTACCTTGCCAATCCTCTTGGATATTCGATAAGGTCTAATATATCGGGGACTAAGTTTCCCCTTCTTACCAAACCTCATAACACCCTTCATGGGTGAAACTTTAAGATATACCCAATCATCCGCTTCAAACTCTAACTCCCTTCTCCTAACATCAGTGTAGGATTTCTGACGACTCTGCGCTGTTTTCAACCTCTCTTGAATCACTTTCACCTTCTCCATAGCTTGATGAACCAAATCTGGTCCCTTGCTTCACCAACTTCAAACCATCCAATAGGAGATCTGCATCTTCTCCCATAAAAAGCTTCATAAGGAGCCATTTGGATGCTCGAGTGGTAACTACTGTTGTAAGAAAACTCAATGAGAGGTAGGTGATCATCCCAATTCCCTTTGAAATCAATCACACAACCCCTCAACATATCTTATAAGGTTTGAATAGTGAGCTCTGATTGCCCATCTGTCTGAGGATGAAAGGTAGTACTTAAGTTCACCTTTGAACCCAAGCCTTTTTGGAATGACATCCAAAATTGTGCAGTAAATTGCGCACCTCTATCTAAAATAATGGATACCGGAACCCCATGAAGTCTTACAACCTCTTGAAGATACAACTTAGCATAATCTTCTGCCGAATGAGTAGTCCTTACCGGTAAAAAGTGGGCTGATTTTGTCATTCTGTCGACAATCACCAAATAGAATCATGCTGCCTGCGAGACCTTGGTAAACCTATGATAAAATCCATATTAATCATCTCCACTTCCATTTCGGAAGTTCTATATTCTGAGCCAAACCACCGTGCCTTTGGTTCTCTACTTTAACTTGTTGGCAATTTGGACACTTAACAACAAATTCTACAATGCCCTTCTTCATACTATTCCACCAATATACCTCTCTCAAATCACGATACATCTTTGTGGAACCTGGATGAATGGAATATCTGGAGCTATGAGCTTCCTCCATGATCATCTCTTGGAGTCCATCCACCATTGGTACACACAACCTACCTTGATATCTTAATACTCCATCTCCCCCTTGTTCAAAAACTAATACTTTTTGCTTATGAACATTTGTCTTCAATTCAAGCAAAATTGGATCTTGGTCTTGCTTTTCTCACTTCTGACACTAATGAAGATTCAGCCCCATTCATCACCACTACTTCTCCTTCTGTGAAATCCATTAGTCGAACTCCTAAGCATGCAAGTCTATGTACATATTTCACTAACTCTCTCTTTTCTTCCTCAACATGAGCGGTACTACCCATAGACAACCTTCTTAAAGCATCAGCAACAACATTAGCCTTACCTGGTTGGTAAAAAATACTCATGTCATAATCCTTTAGTAATTCTAACCACCTCCTTTGTCTGAGATTAAGCTCTTTCTGAGTGAACACATACTAAAGACTCTTGTGATCAGTGAATACATCAACATGGGAGGTACTACCCATAAACAACCTGCTTAAAGCATCAACAACAACATTAGCCTTACCTGGGTGGTAAAGAATACTCATGTCATAATCCTTTAGTAATTCTAACCACCTCCTTTGTCTAAGATTAAGCTCTTTCTGAGTGAACACATACTGAAGACTCTTGTGATCAGTGAATACATCAACATGGACACTATACAAATAATGACGCCATATCTTTAAAGCAAATACTACGACAGCCAACTCTAAGTCATGGGTTAGGTAATTCTTCTCATGAACTTTCAACTATCTGGAGGCATAAGCTATGACTTTGCCATTCTGCATTAACACGCAACCCAAACCAACTATAGACGCATCACAATAGAGAACAAAGCCTTGCGTACCTTCTGTTAAGGTCAAAACTAGGGCAGTAGTCAACCTCTTTTTCAATTCCTGAAATCTTTTCTCACAAGCTTCAGACCATTGAAACTTCACCATTTTCTGAGTTAACTTGGTCAAAAGGGATGAAATAGATGAGAACCCCTCTACGAACCTTCTATAATAGCCAACTAATCCCAAGAAACTCCTAATATCAATTGGAGATGTGGGTCTAGGCAAATTCTGCACTGCTTCAATCTTCTGGGTATCAACTTTAATTTCCTCTCCAGACACAATGTGGCCTAAGAATGCCACAAACTCACGCCAAAACTCACACTTAGAGAACTTAGCATACAACTCTCTATCTTTCAAAGTCTGGAGAACTATTTGATGACTTGCATGATCTTCTTCATTCCTTGAATAGATTAGTATGTCATCAATGAAGATGATAACAAACATATCTAAATAAGGTTTGAATACCCTATTCATAAGGTCCATGAATGTTGCAGGCGCATTGGTCAAACCAAAGGACATGACCACAAACTCATAATGACCATAACGGGTCCTGAATGCTGTCTTGGGAATATCACATTTCCTTAGTTTCAACTGATGGTAGCCAGATCTGAGATCTATTTTTGAAAAACAAGAAGCACCCTGAAGCTGATCGAAAAGATCATCAATTCTCTGAAGAGGATACTTATTCTTGATGGTTACCTTGTTCAATTGGCTGTAATCTATACATATCCTAAGGGAACCATCTTTCTTTCTCACAAATAAGACCGGAGAGCCCCAAGGTGAAACACTTAGTCGAATAAAGTCGTTATCTAAGAGATCCTTTAACTGCTCTTTAAGCTCTTTCAACTCTGCTGGTGCCATTCTATATGGTGGAATATATATAAGATGAGTATTTGGGAGAATATCTATATCGAAGTCTATCTCTCTCTCAAGAGGGACTCCGGTAAGATCATCAGGAAAGACTTATAGAAACTCTTTTACTACTGGAACTAACTGGATATGAGGTACCTCAACACTACAGTCATTGACTCGAACTAAGTGATAGACACACCCCTTAGAAACTAACTTCCTTGCCTTAAGGTACGAAATGAAACTACCCTTAGGCACTACTGAACTACTTTTCCACTCTAAGACTGGCTCATTTGGAAACTGAAACTTGACAACTCAAGTTCTACAATCAACTGAGGCATAACAGGCATGAAGCCAGTCCATACC